>CAWUPB010000231.1:0-158856 GCA_963924115.1 Dovyalis caffra | reverse complement strand
AGGGGCTATTTCATTTTAGGCCCAATCACAAAGGCTAAGGCCAAAAAGTTTCATGAGTCTTTAAATGGGCCTTTTTGATATCAATGGGCTGATTTTACCATCACTAGGCTTGAAGAACATCAATTGTGCCGTGTGAATATGATCCATACTATTGGGTTGAAAGTTTCGGACTTAAAGTCGAATCTAGTCGAACTTTCTTATCA
The DNA here is from genome assembly GCA_963924115.1 of Dovyalis caffra. NCBI lineage: Eukaryota > Viridiplantae > Streptophyta > Magnoliopsida > Malpighiales > Salicaceae > Dovyalis > Dovyalis caffra. The sequence goes on along the minus strand of CAWUPB010000231.1, from coordinate 158,653 downwards.
TGATGTTTTGGGTCGAGATTGTTAAGTGACAAGTATAGAATCAGCCCACTTCCAAGCCAAAGTCACCATTATTTTCAAGTCAACAAAATCAAGCTTTGGGGCTGAAATTCTAGATGCTGAATTCAAGGAGTTTTCTTTTATTTTCAAGGAGTCTTTTGAAAGCTTTGTTGGATCCAATATTTTATATTGTTAGATCTTATGTAACTTTAATCAACTTAGTCTTTCTAAATTTCCAATACCTATTTATGTAAAAACATCATGTATTTTTGGGTTTAAATCAATCTTTGAATCAAATCAACCTTTGTGAGAAAATTCACACCTTCTTTCTAGAACTAAATTTTAGAAATTATCAAGAGTTTAATTCGATTCTTTGGGTGTTCAAGCGACTTATCACTCCCTTCCTACCCTTTTTGGAGTGTAGCGTCCATATCCTTCCATTTGATTTGGCTTTCTAGGATTTCTTCCTTCTTTGTTCATGGGTTCTCTAGCCATCGAGCTAGGTGGGTTCACATCACCTCTTATAATCATTTATAAGTACATTATATAAGATGATAACCATTGCTTGGAGTGATGGGGCTAATCTAATTTCAATTAGGGTCAAGGGTTACCCATTACTATTTTACATTATCCATCAAAGTGATAACTAAACATATTTTATAGACCATATAGCTCCCTACTTATCTAGCTATTTGGTCCGTATAGCTCCAAATATGTTTGGTCAGTATATAGATTGGTCTACAAAATTACCCCTAGTTATTAACCTTATTAAATTTTCACAATATAATGGTAATTACAACTAAGAATAATAGGTAGTCCTAGGTACTAATACCTACAAACATAATTGGTCGGGAATAAGCTAATAGTGAATATACTCCTGGAAGGATAATTATTAGCATCGACATTAATAGTTTGTCAATTATTCACAATAATAGTCCCTCTATATATTATGATGTTACCTAAAATGAAACAACTATTACCTGGTTGTTATTATAAGAGTTAGGGTTTAATAATCATAGTTATAATATTTTATAACTCATTATATTAGGAGTTATATGACTTGAATGATATTTATTAAGGATTCTCCTAAATGGTTAGAGATCTATAACAACGAAGTAATCTAATTGAGAAGACCATTTAATGCAATATTATTCTCCCATATTATACTAGAGTAGGGAAATAACCCATCGACTAATATTCCTACATGGTCCACCGTAACCTATTAGGCCAACATAGCGGTGGCATAGTAAAGGTGCCTACTTATAATGTACTTTTATAGGATAATTACTTTTAGTATATTATGGACCTATATTTCGACACATATATTACAACTCATTCCCGACCAATTATAATACTAATGTTCAACAAAGTTGAACAATCCCCAAAAGTTGATCAAAATATTTTAGATATTAATGATCCATGTATAATATTATTCCATATGATTATAGTATTATAGGTTATCCATAAACTGATATATTAGTAATTATTTACTCCTATTCTAATAATATTGTAAATATCCCCATACCAATTGATGGTTAACTTTAGTCCTTTTCAGTGGGCCATTAATATATTGTAAGGGAATAATTACCATGTGATAATGGGAAAAACTTGATATATTAACCCATTAATATAATGAGTAGTGGCTAATAATATTATTATAAATATTAGAGTCTCTATAGGGTTATTTATAGAACCTTAGCCGAGATAACAATTGAGGATTGTTAATAATCTTTGGTATAAAACAATGATTGTATTCTTTCAATTGGGGCTAAAGTATAGTAAATATATTGGGGAAGTGAAGTATATAACGGTTTATAAACAATACCTTTAAATCATAATTATAGTCGAATAAACTATTATACTTTTATCATAACATTACCCTTAGATATATTCTCTTCCATTGTGATAAGGTATTAAGCCATATTATCTATCCAAGGTGTAATAATATAATACACCATATATGACCCGAGGGAGATAACTAGTTATAACATATTGCCGTTTCAACCTAAAGAGGTAGTATACACTTAATATATGGAAAAATAGTTTACTCTTTATAACAACATATGATGTCAAAATTAATTCTCCCTATGAGTTATCACCTATTATATCTCTCTAATTGTAAGCCTATGTATATTCAACGAATTGGATCTTAAGAGTAAGAGACCCACCTTATTGCCATATTCTTATTAATGATATTATTATTCATAGAAATAATCAATTTTGATATTAATATTATCATGATATCCTTTGAATATCACTTATGACGTATATTATAATATAAATGGCAAATGATATACTACTATAGTATTCAGCAACTTCCATCATATTGATTACTAAGGACCTCTTTATTCAATACTCGTGAGGATAGGTTGATATTTGGTCACCTCCAGCCAAGAATCATTGTGAGTTATAATGATTACAACAAATTAAGGGTGATCTTAGGGCCAAATATCATAGACGATAACTGAATATCACTTATTATAAGTGATATAAATAGATTAAATTATTGGGCTACCATATTAGTAGCTATAATTCTTAGATGTGATATGCAATATCGATTACTTTAGGCATATGTCCACATTAGGGTTACAACAAGAACCCTTCCTTTGGGAGTTTGATATAAGTAGGGATGAGGGTAACAATCCTTTTGGTCACTATTACTCTCCTTAAGGTATAGCCTAATATGACCATCAATATAGAGGTATATTTACCTATCATAATATTAGGGACATGGTAACTAGTATTTACACTCATCCCTACTTATATCTAACCATCGATGAGAGGATAACTGGATTCCTACTATAGAGTTGTTATAGTATAATATATATAATATATGGTTGACACATATATTAACTTGTTCATTTTCTATTATTGAGTATACATTATCTAGCATATGACCACTATAGGAATACTGGTAGATAAGTTAAGGTACGAATAAGTGTATTAATATATTAGGTGTAATATTGTTATCAATCTAAATTGGCTATCCCGATTTTAAGTGACAGCCATGGTATAACATATTAATATCACCATTTGTTATTGGTATTTAACTAATCATTATACCAACTTCGATAAGTGGATTCAATATAACAATCCCAAAGGTCCCTATAAGCCTAGATAAGGTCTCTATATCCAATATTAGTTAAAAGAATATAATTAGAATATGATTATAATACTTTTGATACGTATGGAATAATGGCTCCCCTAGGGATTGTTATATTGAATCCACTTATCAAAAGTTTAATGGGTATAATAATAACATCTTAATATGTCTAGTTTTATCTGCTTTTCCATTTGGGATCGCTAAATGATTAGGCAATTGATGGTATTTTAATGGTAGGATGTTTATTGGGTTATATGTTAGTGTTGGTGTCAAAGATCCAACCATGTTTGGATGGGCTCATCTTAATATATTATTGCATCATTTATTTTAAAGAATTTATTCTATTAATTTTTATGTTTACATGTTGATAAATTCAGTAGAATTAGATAGAAGTCCTTATGATATGCATTTGCAATAGTGATTGATCAAAAGATGTGAGACAAATACTAATGCACATAAATGATATCCTTAAATGTCTCAAGTCGTAGCATTGTCAAGAATGGACATTGACAAAGATAGAGTTGTGAGTACTATGCTCGTGCTATATGATAGCAGTAGGAGATCTCATACCTATTGGCATGGTGATGCCAAAGCAAACACTTAGGTGATTTATGTTAGAGAACATATCATTAGACTTGACTCGCCATGAGAACCCATTTGGTTTTAGTCTATGGGAATCTCATACGAGATGGGTACAAATGGTCATTAGACTTGAAGTCATCATGGTTATCTCATTGGAAGACTTAATGCACTTTGACACTCATTTTGATACACCCATTAATGGGTTGGACGTGGGCGATTCTCTGGATGCCCTAGGAATCCAATGGAGATAGATGTATGACTAAGATAGGGTATGTCATTCTTTGTATGCTAAAGGAGTTATCATATTGTATTTTGATAAATGTCCACTCAAGAAATTTGTGGACACGAGTAGGAGTACACCAATAGAGCATAGTTGTTTTACTCTAAGAGCTAAGACAATTGAGAATCGAAGAAAACTTGTATGATCATTATCAAACAATGCTAATAATAAAGTTCGAGATCACATTGTGATAAGTTGACATGAGGACTGAATTGTACGATAACCATGCTCATAAAAGGTAATAATGGATTAACTAATCCTCCTAGACAATTGGGTAGTCATGATGCCTTGCTAGAGGCCAATCTTGATTTATATATCAAGAGATAAAAGAAGAGTCTTTTATTCTTGATACATTACCAACATATCTAGGAGCATATTGAGTCACATGCATAAGTTTAAGTATTCACATTATAAATGAGAAGCAAAGATGTTGAAAAAAGTTTCCAATTGTAAAAAGTTTTCTTTTTTGGAAAGAGTTTCCAAAATGAAAAGTTTTCTAAAATGAAAATTTTTCTATTTTAGAAATCGATTTCCTAATTTGAAAGTTAGTTTTAAATTTGGAAATAAAGAACATAAAAGGAAAGGAGTTTCTTAATTTAGGTTAAAGGGTATTATGAGAAATTATGTCCTAATGTAGACCTCACCAAAATAATCTAAGAATATTTATTTGAATAGTCCAAATAAATTAATTGAGCTAAAATAGTTTTGACCGATTAGATTTAATTAAAAGCTTTAAGATAATTTTGGTAGGAGGATAACCATAAACCTTATTGGATGAGGTTGAATTTTTTAAAGATAATAATGAAATACTCCACGTATAAAATAACTCATCATCCTTGGAGGATAAGGAAGCAACAACCTAGAGTCCTTTAGGGACTCGGTGCTAACCCTCCGGTTGTCCTTAGAGGATAAGGAAACTCTCCTATAAATCTATAGGAGAGAAGGAGGTGCGACATTACATGAAAAAAAAAGAGGAAAAAGAGTAATTCGATAAAAAGAAAAAAAAAGAGGAAGAAAAGCAACGTTTTGGCTAGCCCAAAATATTAAATAGGGCACATGGCCAAGAGAGAAAAATAAGGAGAAAATAGTTTTCTCCTAAATCCTAGCAAGAAATACTATTTTCTTCTCTTTTAAGGTTGTGGCAAAATTGCTCGAGATTGATTTCTAGAGGATATACTAAATCAAAAAAAGTGGAGCTAGCACCCTACTAATTTTGAGTGCTTCTTTATGGATACTTAGACTCGTGTGGATCATCGATAGAGGTTAGACACTTGGATGACTTTTCCGAAAAAGAATTTCGATATGCACTACAAGAGATAATCCTTTACTTGTATCTTATTATTTATATATGTATGGTTAATAGATTCAATGACTTGATCTTGGGGCCTTAGATGGAGGAAAATTTTTATTTATTTCGTACCTCCATAGGATGCATGATCCTTCAATTGGTATCAAAGCTTTCGTTGAATCTTTGATTATATGATTGGTTAATTATGATTAACTACATGAAGTCGCTATATCCGATTATAAATCTTGTGTTTTTGGTATTTTATATAAATATGAAACTAAAATTTTGGGTCAAAATCGGTAGGAGCACACAAGGTCGACGTTGGATGTTAACACTCGTGTGCGTGGCAGCCCTACTACCAACATCGCTCTAGGCATGTAGTAGGTAGGCTACTAGCTTACCGTGCTATGCTCTAGGTACGCGAGCCGGGTAATGCATGTTGTGCGCATGTGCTAAGCGTGCTGGCCAGCCAGCCCATACTCTAGGCATGCGGTAGTGGCTCGCCGACTCGCGCCCTACATGCGCGAGCAACGCAGCAAGCTACTAGCCAAGCACTTTTACGCTAGGCCGGTGGGCATGGGGAGATGCATGCAAACATAATGGTTTGGGCTTCAAAGCCTATGAACCCTCAAGGCCCAAAAGCCTATGGTGCCAAAGTGGGCCCAAGGCCCAAAAGTTTTTTAAAATTAAAATTTAGAGAAATTTAGATAAATTTATGAAATGACCAAAACTATAAATTTATAATCATTTTATAAATGAAAATTATTTCATTAGTACGCCATGTATCAATGTGATTAAAGCATGAGTGAATGGTATGGATGAGTTGACCTAGTTTTATATATGAATGCTTGTTATTTTTGGATAACTAAGACCCGAGTGTCGAGCCTTCTCTATTACTCTATTGTATTTCTCTTCTCATCTTACTCCCTCGAATGTAGCTTGAGATTTCTTATTTTGAATAAATATAAAAGTAGAAGATAGGAATTAGAATAGATACAAGAAGAAGAAGCTAAGGAATAAAGACATTCATGAAGAATTTATAATAATTTTTCACGTATAAATTGACCCACTAATCTCTTTGTTGCTCGGAGGGGCTAGTATTAGAAATTCATTACCATTCATTGATCCTTAAGTCATGCATGAGATGTATGAATGTGATGAGATAAATGTTCGTATGATTAGGAATAATGTGATTATTGTTTAGTATGCATGCTAGGATGAGGCCAATCATATTAAATCCTTCAAATAAAATATTAAGTTAATTGCTTTCCAATATTATAAGGCAGGAACTCTCTTTGTCATTGTTGGATTATTGAGATAACTCAAGGTCACTTCTTCCTCGAGGGAAATAAATCATGAGCCATATGATGTCCTCGAACGTTGGGTCTAACTTAGATGAGTTGGATTTATTGAGATAACTCAAGGTCTAATAAACTTGTAAGCAAGGATTGGTATTCACATAAGATGTGACAAGGATAAGGAGTTGTCATACCAATGGAATTTGGAATTACATTAGATGTAATTGGTAAGGAGTTACCTACCTAATCCTTCATGTATGGCTTGATAAGATAACTCAAGGCTAATGCATGTTAGAGGATGGGATCCTGACCCACTAATAAAATGAATCAAAAAGTTTTCTCGAGTACTATATTGAAGGTTATAGAACTTAAAGAAAATAGTAGAAGCAAACATAGATTTTACTTCTTTAATTTTATGCAATTTAATTAACCAAATCATACACTTTTCTATCTTGTCGGATTGCACAGTATGATTGGCAACACATCGATACGATCAATCATTGATGAAAGTAATGCCTTTAATGGCACAAACTTCCTTGACTAGGAAATGAATTTAAGGATAGTCCTTCAACATGAGAAAATTCTCTATATGATAGAGAAAGCCCTTCTAGATGAGCCTCTCCGGGTTCAAGTCGAAGCCCATGAAGCATGGATCAAACATAGAGATGATACAATCACTACTCGTAGCATCATGCTTGCTGCTATGACATTAGAGCATAGGCACTAACATAGAAGCTCACAAGCTTTTGACATCATAGCAAAGCTCGAGAGCTTATCCGAGAAGAATACTAGGCATGAGCGCTAAGAGATAGCAAGGAAGCTCTTTAGGGCCGGAATGGATAAGGGATCCAATGTCAAAAAGCATGTCACCGAAATGATAGGCTATATTGATCGACTAGTTGAACTTGAAGTTAGAATTGATGCTGAATTATCCATTGACCTAGTATTGCAATCATTGCCCGATAGCTTTGGACAGTTCATCATGAACTTCAACATCATGGACATGCAAAAGACTCTTAGAGAGTTATTGTCAATGCTCGGGGAAGCTCGACCCAAAATTAATAAGAAAAACAAAAGCTTTGTACTTCTAGCTAATAAGGGAAAAGGTGTAGTAAAGGGCAAGAAAAATCCCAAAAAGAAGAAGTCTTCAACTATACCTACTAGAGGAGTGAAAAAGGTCGAGGCTCGGAATAGCCCAAAGGATACGGCTTGCTTTCATTGCAATAAGAAAGGGCATTAGAAGCGCAACCGCAAGGAGTACCTAGAAGGAGTACAAAAGAAGTGTTCTACCACCACCTCGGATATTTATGCTATTAATACTAATCCTTTTATTTCTAAATTCCATCTCATGAGTATATGATACTAAATGTGGTGCTTATATTTTTGAAATGTACGGGAGCTTAAAAAAGGAAGGAAGATAGCTTCAAGGGAGAATATCTACATATCAACAATGAATCAAGAGTTGGACCATTAGATGTAAGTATTTATAAGCTAGCATTACCATGTTGAGATGTGCTACGACTCAATCATTTTTATTTTAGTAGAGACTAAAGATCTTATTTTCATTTCTTATTTTGAATAAGTATTTCATTTTTAAGAACAATAGTTATTTTTAAGGATGAATTTTTATGGAAATATTTTGATAATGATTATATATTTTAGACATGACTCTCAAATGTATAACATAACTCCCAAATATATAACATAAATACTAAAAGACTCAAATGATCTAACTAATTATTAATTAGTAAGAAAACGTCAAACTTAGTCATATAAGCAAGAATCCCATATCCAACCTACTTATATAAAAAGATATTTAGAATCATTTGATGATGTCTAAGAAATCTTATTTACTTGAGAAAACGACATGTATCCCCCTTTAGTTGAAAAGGAGAAAGAGTTACTAATCAATATAGTCGTTATACATTCAAATGTACAAGGGCCTATGTTCACCTAGGTAAGAGAAGAACATGCTTGTCACATAACCATTAATGATAGTGGATCATGTTATGGTTATATGACATAAGTCCAAAACATTTAAAATGTTTAAAAGTTTAGACTTGAAAAGTCATTTAATGAACTAGCAAGAGTTTTAGAGCATCTTGATTAGATCGAGAAGATGAATACTTAAATGCTAAAATGTTAGATCACCTAAAAGAGAATGTGATTCTCTATGGACATCGTATGTTAAACATGATCAATCAATGATGAGTTGAATTAATATCCCTAATCATGAATGAATACTCCTTACTATAACTTTTGTAAAGAATAGGATTCTAATATATTGAAATAGATCACATATCAGATATGGGAAGGGAAAGAAAATGAATTAATCTTCTCTTAAGATTTAAGGATATAAAGTGTATGTCAAAGGGTTAGACAAGGACAAAATTAAGCTTAAAATCAATAAAGTGTTAGATTGTGAGATATCCTAAAGTAAGATTGGGATGTCAATATCTTACCACTAGAACAAGTAAGATTAGGATGTCAATATTTTACCGCTAGAACAAAGTGTTGTTCCTTACTAAGCACACTATATTCCTTGGGAAGGAATTTATCGATGCCGAAATAGTGGAAGAAAATTTAAACTCAATAAGATTTGAATAGACTCACAAATTGACACTTTAATAAAAGAATCCTAAAGTAGAATGATTACAAAGTGTTGTAACTCTCTCATAAACAAAAACACAACTTTTTTAGTTTAAAAGAAATTCGTCATAAGACAAAAAGATATGATCTTCTAGTCTTGACACATTATGATGCGAACCCTAAAAGGGATGACGAAGTTAATACTTTTGAAATGGAAATGTTAGAGATTGATTCCTATGAAAGGCAAATAAAAGGGATGTGTAGTTGACACACCCTAATGGTTCATAAGAACATGCAAATAAGATTTGCAAAAGGCTAAGGTCCATTAATAGACTTAAGCAAGCCTCTAGGAATATAATGTTAGTGTATGCCCTAGCCCAATACATTGTATTTTGACTCCTTTACTATATATATACACTTGTGCCTATTTAAAATAGATAAAATATCCATGAATAGAATAATTCTGCTTAAGTTATCAAATACGTGATTTGATAGTAAAACCTTGAAGCATAAAAGAATACTATTCTAAATGTCCCTAGTCGATTATTGTATGGGAATAGCAATAAAATAGCAATAAACTAAGACTAGTATGTACTTTGTGAGATGATCATGTTTTACTTGGTCATGGATATGGGATATCAATCGGGGAACATAGATACATGTTAAGGAACGAGTGTATTTGGATCGATCCGCTCATGAGAACACTACATGGTTGAAAGTCATAAGTGATTCTCATGCAAATGCTTATACTTGAATCCGTCGACTCGAAATCATTATGGATTTTTAGATGAATCCTTGCACACTTTGACATACGCCTAACGTCATTTGTAACTAAATGACAAGTATGGGTATGATTGGGTATGCCACGATTCATGCTAAGAAACATGAATGAAGTGAAGGGATTGCCACTCTCTTTATTGAGAGAAGATATCACCGGCCACTTGATTAGTGAAGCCGAGTAGTGCATGACCATGCCCAAATGAAATGATAAGTGTTATCATTTATTTGATTTAGTTAGTGTCACTAATAGATCAAGAAATGATTTAGCAATAAATAAGGATGACATGTTACATGCCTTATGCTGATCATGATATCGAGAGGCAAAGGGTTGTATAAGGTTGCAACTAGGTTACGTTAATTTATATTGACATTCATTCAATTTAGGTACTCATAATGTCTTACTAGAGACCGCTTATGATTTATGGTCCATAAATTGGATTTAGGCTCATTGCCAACATTGAATGGACCTACAGGATCGCACACTTTAAAAATCTAGATTTGGATTTAAACTATCTCACTTATCGGGCCATTAAATTATGTTATTAATTAAAACATAATTGAGTGGAATTAAGTTGATTTTTCGTTGGGGCTTATTTAAATGTTAAATTTGGCCCTAATAGTATTTTAATTAAATGATTATAAATTATTTAATTAAAAGGAGAGAAAGAGTCCTTATTCTTGTATAATATAATTAAAGAGGAATTTGATTTGGAATGTGATCCCTATTTTTTAGGAAGTAGATTGCCATCCAAATTGGAAACAAATCTATTCCTAATAAAAATAAAATAAAAGAGGAGAGAAAAAGTTTCTCTCACTATAAGATAAAATTCGACACACATATAAAAGAGAGAAAATAGGTTTTGCTCTCATCCTAACTCTTGAAAAAATTCAGCACACATAAAAAAGAGAGAAAATAGGTTTTGCTCTCCTCCTAACTCAAGGCCGCTGCCTCCCCCTTTTTCTTTCTTCAAAACCGAAATCATCAATTAATAAAAGTGAGATTGTTTGAGTGCTAGCACACATAATCTTAATCCCATAGGTTTTTGTGTGTGAGACGAGTAAAGGGCATTCGCGTTAAGACGAGTGTCTCCCATTGTTCAAATCGATAGAAAAAGGAGCAAGGAAGAGAAATTGATTTGAGCTCACCTTATTGAATAAAGATTCGACATCTAACTCAAGGTAAAAGTCTCAACCTTTATTGATTATTTTAACATACATATGATCTTGGCTTGTTTCTATGGTAAAGTTTATGATTTTCGCTGCATGTAAACTTGATTAAGTCCATAGGAAACCTTATAGTGGTATCGAGCATGGCTTGTATGCTTAATCTAATCAATTAAAAATCGATTTTGCCATGTTGGAAATCTGATTTTGTGTGTTTAAATGTCAAAAGGCCGAATCTGATTAGTTTAATGGCGATAGCCGAATGTGTTATTAACTTGATAGATTCATGAGTTTAATTGGTAAACCGAATATGTTGCGAATTCCAATTGTGTTTTATGGGTTTTATGTTTAATGAGATTAAATCATAACATAAAATTGGTAAGAGAAATTGACTAGAAAAAGATTAATGGCACTATCTTAATCTAATAGTATATTGATATTTTAATATGATTAAAATTGTGATTTTATGAACAACTCATTCAATGAGTGGTCAAAAGGTTTGACCTATTGGGTTAACACCCAAACCCTTAATAGGATATACTAAATTATACACCTATTTGGTTAACTTGTATAGCTAATGGCCTAATAATGGTCTTAAACGATTAGGGACATTAACTAATCATAATATTTATATTCCTCTTATCATCCCCATGGGAGCCATAATTGAATAAACTAATGTGTAAGACCATTATATTTGACAATCAATCATATTATTGTAACAATGCTCGCCCTAATTGATGTCTTATTAATACATCCAAGGAATCCTATTCTGTTACATGATAAAGGTAATAATATTATGATTTTTAATGAGTAGTTCACCCTAATTGATGTCTTATTAATACATCCAAGGAATCCTATTCTGTTACATGATAAAGGTAATAATATTATGATTTTTAATGAGTAGTTCACCCTAATTATAGATTAGGTTAGCCAAATTGGTCTCCTACCATTTTTAAGGGGTAACCATTATGATGGAAACCATGGAGTTAAATGGACAAGCAAGGTGGCGTGTCCAAGGAAGGTCTAAGATGGCAAGTTTCCAAGTCCAAGATCTAATCCATTACACATTAAAGATAGTCCAATGATGCGGGCTAGGGTTATGAAGCTTAAAGAAGCTCTTCATAGGCTGATTCAAGAGTATTGAACAGAATACACTTCCAAGGGCCCAAAGGAGCAATGTGGTGCAATCTTAAGAGAGGATGGGGAACCAAGACTTCTCAATCTGATCCAAGTCCAATATTCAATGCCTTAAATAATATTGGGCCTATTTTATTATATCTAGCTTAATTATAATTATAACTAATTAATTAAGTTAGATTTAGGCTCTATGTTTAAGCCCTCTTATTTGCATATGTTTTTAAGACCATTAGGGTCTGTTTCTATTCTCCTTAGCATGTAAGGAAAAGTAGAGTCCTTTTAGGGTTAGGAATGGCGTGTTATCCTATATAAATGTTGGTTTAGCTCTATTTTAGACTTACACAATAATTTTGAGAGTTAATAGATTTGAGAGGATTTTCGTCGTTTGCTCTTTTGAGAACTAAATCTAACTTATCAAGGATTGCAACCCTTGTGGCATCTCTAAATTTATCATCCTCTATTAGGTATGGCGTTCTTCACTTCAATGGCTTAATGATTGTGGAGAAGCTAGGGTGATTAAACAAGTAGTTGTGCTAGTTTCTATTGGTAGGTACCAAGATGAAGCAATGTGTGATGTTGTACCCATGCAAGCTAGTCATGTGTTATTAGGCCGTCCTAGGCAATTTGATAGACGAGTCATGCATGATGGGTTTAGAAATCATTACTCTTTTATTTTAAGGGGAAAAATGTAACTCTTGTACCTTTGACACCCAAACAGATTTATGAAGATCAAGTGAGGCTAAGAGGGATTGAAGAAAAGAGGGAGTTGTGTGAGGAAAAAAAGTGAAATGAGTGAAAAAAAGAATGGAAAGGGGATTATGGCCGTGAATTCAAAAGAGAAAAAGAAAGAGAGCAAAAGAGAGCAAACTAGAGAGAATGAAGTTCTTATGCAAAAGAAAGATTAAGAGAGCAATTTGGTCAAAAGAAAAAGTACTTGTACTTGTGTACAAGGAAGCCTTTTTGAACACTAACGATCTTAACTCTTCTCTTCCTAGTTTGGTTATGTCTCTTTTCTAGGATATTGAAGATGTGTTTCCTGAAGAGCTTGAGCATGGATGCCACTGATTTGTGGGATAGAACACCATATTGATTTCATTCCTAGGGTGCAAATTCCTAACCGACCAGCTTATAGAAGCATTTTGGAGGAGACAAAGGAGCTACAAAGACAAGTAGATGAATTGATGGCTAAGGGATATGTTCGTGAGAGTATGAGCCCATGTGCTGTTTCGGTTTTGCTTGTGCCTAAGAAAGATGGGACTTGGAGGATGTGTGTTGATTGTTATGCAATCAACTAGTTGTAAAGTATATACATCCTATTCCTAGATTAGATGATATGCTTGATGAGTTGAATGGTGCTTGTGTGTTTTCTAAAATCAATTGAGGATGTGTGTTGATTGTTATGCAATCAAGTAGTTGTAAAGTATATAAATCCTATTCCTAGATTAGATGATATGCTTGATGAGTTGCATGGTGCTTGTGTGTTTTCTAAAATCGATTTAAAATCTGGTTATCATCAAATAAGAATGCATGAAGATGATGAGTGGAAAACAACCTTTAAAACAAAGTATGATCTATATGAGTGGCTATTTATGCTCGTTTAGCCTTACTAATGCACCTAGTACATTCATGCATCTTATGAACCATGTTTTGCATTAGTTTTTAGGTAAATTTATCATAGTATACTTTGATGATATTCTGATCCATAGTAAAACCTTAGAAAACCATGTTAATTATCTAAAAGAAGTTCTAAGTGTTTTGCATAAAGAAAAGCTGTTTGTTGACCTCGAGAAGTGTGATTTTGTACGAATCAGCTTGTGTTTCTTAGTTTTGTAGTTGGTGCAAGAGGCATTGAGGTTGACGAAGAAAAGGTAAAGGCAATCAAGGGTTGGCCTACACCAAAGTCAATTAGCGATGTGAGAAGCTTTCAAGGTTTGGCAAGTTTCTATTAGCGATTCGTCAAAGATTTCAGTACCATCATGGCATCACTAACTAAAATTGTGAAAAAGAGTGTGGGGTTTAAATAGGCAAATGAGCAAGAAAAAGCAAGTGCTTTAATTAAACAAAAGTTGATTTTTGCTCCTTTACTTGCATTATCTGATTTCACTAAAAATTTTGAAATTGAATGTGATGCATTCGGTGTTGGCATTGGTGCGGTTTTAATGCAAGAAAAGAAGCCTTTAGCATATTTCATTGAAAAATTAAGTGGGGCTGCCCTAAATTACCCTACTATGACAAATAGCTCTATGCCTTGGTGCGAGCATTGGAGACATGGCAACACTACCTTTGGCTTAAGGAGTATGTCATACATACTGATCACGAGTCCTTAAAGCATTTGAAGGGACAAGGGAAGCTGAATCATAGACATGCGAGATGGGTAGAATTTATTAAGATATTCCCATATGTGATTTAGTATAAACAAGGTAAGGAGAACATGGTAGTTGATGCATTATCATGTAGGTATTCTCTAATATCTACACTTAGTTCAAAATTGATTGGATTTGAATATATTAAGGAGTGTTATGCAAATTATCTAGATGTTGCTAATGTGTTTAATGCATGTGAGAATACTACTTTAGCGAAGTTTTATGGGCATGAGGGTTATTTATTTTGTGAAAATAGGTTATGTGTGCCAATGAGCTCTCTAAGAGAGTTAGTTATGTGTGAGGCATATGGGGGAGGCTTAATAAGGCATTTTGGTGTCTTAAAAACTTTAGCTATTCTAACTGAACACTTCTTTTAGCCTCACATGAAAAGGGATGTAGAGAGGGTTTGTGAGAAGTGTGTGATGTGTAGGCAAGCTAAATCTAAAGTTAAACCCCATGGCTTATACACACCATTTACCTATTCCTAGTTTACCTTGGGTGAACATTTCCATGGATTTTGTGTTGGGACTTCCATAGACTAGAAAGGGAGGCATTTCATTTTTGTTGTTGTTGACGAGTTTTAAAAGATGGCATACTTCATTGCTTGCCATAAGACGGATGATGCCAACAACATTACGAATTTGTTCTTTCGAAAGATAGTATGTCGGCATGGAATGCTAAGGAGTATCATTTCTAATTGTGATGCCAAGTTCTTGAGCTACTTTTGAAAGACTTCGTGGGGGTAAGTTTGGGAACTAAGTTATTGTTTTCTACTACTTGTCATCCATAAATTGATGGCCAAACCGAGGTAGTGAATCAAACTCTTTCTACTTTATTATGTGCTATTCTGAAAATGAACATTAAGAATTGGGAAGAGTGTTTGCCACATGTTGAATTTGCATATAAAAGGACTATGTATACTACTATTGGTTATTCACCATTTGAGATAGTTTATGATTTTAATCCTTTAACTCCATTGGATTTGATGCATTTCCCTATTTATAAGTATTCTAGCTTAGATGGTGAGAAAGAAGCAAAATTGGTGAAGTCCTTGCATGAGAAGGTGCGGTAACACATTGAAAAGAAGAATGAGTAGTATGTAACAAATGCCAATAAAGGGAGAAAGAAAGTTCTCTTTGAAATAGGCAAGCTGGGTTTGGGTGCCTATGTACAAGGAGCGTTTTCCGGCTCAATGACATTCTAAGTTGTTACCACGTGGAGGTGGCCCTTTTCAAGTGGTTGCAAGAGTCAATGATAATGCTTATAAGCTTGATTTACTACGTGAGTATGGAATTAGTGCTACTTTCAATGTTTTTGATCTCTCTCCTTTTAATGTAGATGTTGATGAAGAAGATTCGAGGACGAATCCTTTTAAAGAGTGAGGGAACGATGGAAACCATGGAGCTAAATGGACCAGCAAGGTGGTGTCTCAAAGGAAGGTCTAAGATGGTGAGTTTACAAGTCTAAAATCTGATCCATTACACATTAAAGATAGTCCAATCATGTGGGCTAGGGCTAAAAGCTTAAAGAAGCTATCCATGGGCTGATTCAAGAGTTTTGGGTAGAATGCACTTCCAAGGGCCCAAGGGAGCAATGTGGGGCCATCTTAAGAGAGGAGGGGAATCCAAGACTTGTCAATCTAATCCAAGTTCAAGATTGGACTCCTTAAATCATATTAGGCCTATTTTATTATATCTAGCTTCATTATAATTAGAATTAATTAATTAAGTCATATTTGGGCTCTATGTTTAAGCCCTATTATTTACATATGTTTGTAAGACCATTAGGGTCTGTTTCTATTCTCCTTAGGGTGCAAGGAAAATTAGAGTCCTTTTAGGGTTAGGAGTGGCGCGTTAGCCTTTATAAAGGCTGAGTTAGCTCTATTTCGGACTTACAAAATAATTTTGAGAGTTAATAAATTTGAGAGGATTTTCTTCCTTTGTTCTTTTGAGAACTAAATTTGACTTATCAAGAATTGCAACCCTTGTGGCATCTCTAAACTTATCATCCTCTATTGGGTGTGGCATTCTTCACTCCATTGCATCATAGCTTCGATTCTTACCTCCTTATAGGCAACGAGTTGGGTTTCGCTTATTATAACTTCGATTGGGCGCATTATTGGAGTTATCTAGTGACAAAGGTGTTTAGGTCTCTTATCTTTATACATGGGGTTCACATCACATTGGGTGCATTTAACCTATCAAACTCACTTTAATATATCATATATGTAGTCCATTCCTTATACTATTGTTTGAAAAATATATTCCTAGAATAAATGACGGAGTTAAATAGCACCAATTTATTTATTCTTATCTATATTATAGAATACCTTTTGGATAGTGTCTAATATTAAAAAGTTTAGGTCCACAAGGTTCTATCATATAGTTTTTATTAACTACAATTGTTATCTACTTCAATAAATGGATAATAATCCATAATATCTAGGACCTATTAATCAATCCAAGTATAATATCCTTAATTATATTACCTATATTATTATATTAAACTAACGGGGTCTTTGTAACGAGTGTTTGAATAAGGTTTAATTTATCCAATGTTGTCACCGAGTTATGATAGAGGAAAATATTTTCAGCCATTCTAAGATTGTTGTGATCTTATAGACACTATTAATCATGGTGATATAATCCAATCATCCCTTGGACTAGTAAGGATAAATTAATAATATATTACTAGTATCAAAGAAATATGGGTTATACATACAAAGGTATAAAATTATGGATCTTTTTAGAGTATTACTTAATGTTTTATCCAAAATATTATTGAAGGACATCTTTAAACTTATATAGAATCAATTATCATGTCCCTCCTTATATAGTGATTAGATAACCTATTTATAATATGGGGACCATTAGTTATTCATATATTCTCCTCTTGGAGAAAGGTATCCTAGGACAACCCAATATAGCATATGTTGAACCGGGATGGATGATCCTAGCCAACTTACGTTTTCCTATAGACACTATTATATGATTATTATGCCTATAATGATTCATCAACTAGTAAATTATCATAAGATTGAGCCAATATAATGGTACAATGTTAATGTTGACAGGGGTTACAATTAAGGTTCAGTAATTGAGTATGCCTTACTATTACTCCCAATAGTGAAGCTGTAGGTACCCTCCCTCATTAAGAATAGGGTATGGTGTTATAGTTTACCTATACATATCCCTTGTGTATCTTATAGTATCATAGGATATTTATAACCCTAAATAAGAATAAATCAGAGATAATCTTAACCATTAATAGAATGTGGGCTGTATTATGATAATTAAGTTTAGTTAATTAGATTTAAAAAATGATATAAAAGGTTTTGACCTCTTAATCTTGGTTAATATCTTTATTTACATGTTGATAACCCTATTCACAAAAAAACACTAACTATAATATAAATATTAGGCCAAACAAGTAATATAATAACAATATGGCAAGATCATGAAAATATGGCTAATTTGATGGTTCCATTTATGGCTACCCCTATATAAATTAAGGGTATAATGTTCCATCTATTATCCATATTAATGGACGCACTAGTTAATATATTCTATATATCCTAATGATTATTCGAATATTAGCCAAATAATAGACTAAATCATTGACCATCACAACTAATATTTGTGTTTGGGTTATTATATTAGTAATACGAACATTTAGTACAATATCGCTAATAATTATGGCCCTATCACTCGGCTAATCACTTACACTCATTAAATTTCATAATTATATTATAGCTCTATTAGGGTCCTAGTAAAATTAGTAAAATACAAGTTAAATATTGATATAACCTGTTTATGCCTCCATCAAACAAGATTGTACTAGGACCCATGGTATTATCCTAGGATAGTTGACATGAGTTTTATGGCCCTATCACAACCCCAGGGTATTAGTAAGGATGACCTATTAGCATAACTTAATGCTTAATTATTAACCTCTTATCCCATTAGTCATGTTCCTTAGGATCATAAGGTATTGTGATACATAGAGATCATCTATTTATAAATTCCTTACCTATACATAAACAGTTATATATCGATCGATGGGACTAGAGAATATCTTATATAAAGTGATGATATCTAATGATATTGTAAGGATTACTATAATTATTTTATGATTTATGACCATAAAGAGGGTATACTATTCTTATATTGTTGGAGAATGACAATGTATAAGTGGGATAGATTTATGGTGTATGATTAATGATATATAACTGTTTATATATAGGTTGATGCTTTCCCTATACCCAAATTCTACTATCTCATAGTGATAAAGATTTACATATGAGGAGTCTTCCTAACATTAATATGTTAAGTATAATATTCCACTTTAGCAATGGTATTATATCTCTCTAATTGAAATAATTGATTTGAACCCCATATATAAAGACGAGAGACCCAAATATCTTTATCGTTGGACAACCTAAAAAAATGCATCCAATCAAGTTATAATAAGTGAAACCCAACCCGTTACCTATAAGGAGGAAAGAACCAAAGCTATGATGCAATGGAATGAAGAATGCCACACCCTATGGAGGATGATAAGTTCGGAGACGCCATAAGAGTTCCAATCCTTGATAAGTCAGATTTAATTCTCAAAAGAACAAAGGAGGAAAATCCTCTCAAATTTATTAACTGTTAAAATTATTATGTAAGTACTGAAATAGAACTAAACCAACCTTTACATAGGCTAACATGCCATTCCTAAACCTAAAAGTACTCTACTTTTCCTTGCCACCTAAGAAGAATAGAAACGAGACCCTAATGGTCTTAAAAACATATGCAAATAATAGGGCTTAACACATAGAGGCCAAACTGAATTAATTAATTAGTTCTATTATAAATAAGCTAGATATAACAAAATAGGCCTAGTTTTAAGAAGTTCAATCTTGGACTTGGAGCATATTAACAAGTCTTAGATCCCTGTCCTCTCTTAAGATGGTGCCACATTGATCCCTTAGGTCTTTGGATGTGCATTCCGCCCAAGACTCTTGAATCAGCCCATGGAGAGCTTCTTTAAGCTTTTTAGCCCTAGCCTGTGTCAATTGGGACTATCTTAAATATGTAATGGATCATACCTTGGACTTGTAAACTCACCATCTTAGACCTTCCTTGGAGACATCACTTTGCTTGGTCCATCTAGCTCCATGGTTTCCAGCAATAATGGACCAACACATGCATTAAAATCTATAATAACTCACATAAGATGGGTAATAACCATAGTGGGCTTATGGGAATATCTTAAGTTAATAGACATATAATATAATAGAAGGTATTATGTATTATAACCGTATGCCTTGTCATGGAATAGCATTAGTGTAATAAGGGTTAATGTCATCGGATATTAAATACATGGGTTTAAGTGCCCCAACTTACCAAATTTGGGTCCCGACATATACCTTGTTTACAAGGATCATAGTTATATTAGAGAGTGATGGCATAATAGTACACAAATGGATAATTTTATGTCTAATCATAGGGAGATTGGATCATAGGGGAATAATATTACCGATGACCAACATTAGTAAAATTGACCATGTAATTAATATAATTATATGGCTTGTAAATTCGTTTAGGGTTAGATATAGGGTCCCTTTCTTAATATGGTCCTAGGGCATAACCCATATTGGGCATAACTATCTTACATGTTTATTAATCATGGGAATAGTTATCCTATTCAATTATCAGGCCATTACTTATGTCATTGATATACTATATCAAGGACCATTAAGTATGTCTAATCGATTAAGTTTATATAAACAATTAAATTGATTATTGATATGATGACTATATTAGAAATTCCTTTAATAATACTCGTTTATTATTTATGCTTTACTAATTGGATAAAACAATTAGTAAACTAATAAGATATTATAACCCATTAGGTCAAAATAATCATCTATACTATTATCTAACCTTAATATAAGGTAATTATAGATAATAGTCCTATGTGGAGACTATAATGGTCCTTAACCAATTGGCCCCTCTCTAGACTACCCTTCATTATAATCATTATACCCATTAAACAATTAGTGTTGAGTCACCATATTATTTAATTAGGCTAATCTCTATACCCTCTAAGGGAAAGATAGCTCATTTTTGAAGAATCTTATCATTCACACACATTTTATTTATGCCAAATCTATCATCCCAATAAGGGAGTATTCCTTATTGTTTATATTAGTTAAACTATTATCTACTTAATAGCCATGAACTATCTTTTAGGCCAATCTTATCAGAAATTATTTGATTCCCCTATTGAGTTATCAACATGCATATCCCTAATACTTTAGAATGGGAGTGATGGTCAATAGATTGCACCAATATTGTGTAAGTCTATTATATGCTCCATCGTATGGTGACTCAACACTAATTGTTTATAGGGATCCTCTCTATAACTTGGTTGATGTTATCTCATCATTCTCCTTAATTTTAGCTATGATAAACTTATTAAGGTCGACATCATATAATGGTTTATACCTTTGATATATCAAATCTACATATCAATCATTATTTAACATGATAAACACATTAGTATCAATTTAGATAGTCTTAGACCTTATTCCCGTGTCTAGTTAAATATAGTAGTATCTCCCTATACTTTATTTTAAAATCTTGTTTGACTATAAGAAAGGCCCTTGATCATTTTCTTTGAAAATGCCATCATTATAATAGGCAGTGAGAGTTCATAGCTACTTAAAATAGAGAATATGTATAACATCAACTCGTATTGTTAATGATATAAGTGGGAGAGTCATATTTCCCTTAATATTATGGTGTTTCATATTTAGTTTCCTTGTTAATGATATAGGGGTGTATTTTGTCATTGGTATACTTTTAACATCAACCTATCCAATACAAAGCACGGATATGATTGTACTAAATCTATAACATTATGGATGATGATTCGGAGAAGGCTTTCTATGAGATGGGCCCTAGCCTCTCCCATATTAATTTCTAAATTCTCACATTAACATTAATATATAGATAACCTAATATTATAGCCCTGTCATATTAATACCCCATTTACAATGTCTTCCTATTTATCTTAATTTATCTAATAATAGACCATTTTAGATATGCTTAAGGAGAAATTATATCAATGATTAGGCTGATATTGGCTTAATCTCTAAATGATAGATCGCTCATGCCTACCATATATCTTGACCATTGTTAATTGATAAACAATCATGACACCTATTTATCCCATCTTTATTACTAAATAGGTATTTATTGTATAAGGTTAGGAAGAATTTATTGAAATAAATCCCTCAACCGTCACAAAAGGAGAATGGCCCCATCTACAAGGATACTATTATAAACATTAGATGATTAGGAGAGAATATAAGTTCAATATCCATACTTTATGAACCACTAAACCAAAAGGATGGTCAATCAGCTTAAAATGGTTATAAAATGGGGATAATCAATTAGGCTAGAAACTTATAATGCTATGTTAATATAGGGATAAACTAATTATGGCATAACCCCTATTCAAACTATTTATGACATGAACCCCACATATAAAGACAAGAGACCCAAACACCTTTGTCGCTAGACAACCCCAATCAAGCGCCCAATCAGGTTATAATAGGCAAAACCCAACTAGTTGCCTATAAGGAGGCAAGAACCGATGCTATATTGCAATGGAGTGAAGAACCCCACACCTTATGGAGGATGATAAGTTCGGAGACGCCACAAAGGTTGCAATCCTTGATATGTTAGATTTAGTTCTCAAAAGAACAAAGGAAGAAAATCCTCTCAAATTTATTAACTCTCAAAATTATTATCTTCTTTTTAAAAAAAAATAAACTAGCCTTTAAATAGCTTAAGCAGACCACTCCTAACCCTAAAAGGACTCTATATGTGCCTGCCATCTAAGAGAATAGAAACAAACCCTAATGGACTTAAAGGCATATAGAAATACTAGGCCTTATAACATAGAGCCCAAATCTGATTTAATCAATTAGTCGAATCATAATTAAGCTAGATATAACAAAGTAGGCCTAATATGATTTAAGGAGTCCAATCTTGGACTTAGATCAGATTGACAAGTCTTTGATTCCTCTCCTCTCTTAAGATGGCGGCATATTGCTCCCTTGGGCCTTTAGAAGTGCTTTTTGCCCAACACTATTCAATCCGCCCATGGAGAGCTTCTTTAAGCTTCTTAACCCTAGTCCACATCGTTGGATCATCTTTAATGTGCAATGGATAAGATCTTGGACTTATAAACTCACCATCTTGGACCTCCCTTGGAGACACCACCTTGTTGGCCTATTTTGCATCTTGATTTTCATCAATACAGCCTTGTCTTTATTCTCATCATTTCCACTTTCCTAAAAAATATTCATCCTTAAATCTTAATCTTGATGCTCATCATACTCCCTCGGTTGAAAAACACTCGTCCTCGAATCTTCTAATAATAAAGTATAAAAAACATATGAATGTACCTAACCTGCAAAATACGAACAAATAATGGCAAAAAAATTCAAGTTTGATTTTGTTATCATTGGACTCTTCCAAAAGGATAAATTCAATGTATGGTATATTTTCTTGAATATCCATAATCTTCTCATTGTCTTCCTCCTTTTATACAGCCACAAGATTATCAAACTCGTCCTCATTTGGCTCTTCTTGTTGTTTTGCCAAATCTGCAATGAACATAGACTCTTCTCATTTAATACTCTCTAACTTCTCCTCGTGCAATAGTTCTCTTAAATTAAGTTGAATTTGGATGCCTTGACCTTAGGGGAACCACTCTTTATTGACAATAGCACATTCATCATTATGATTGAAAATTTGAGTGCTCTCAACACCCATAAAATTAGCAAGCATCATAGCCATCGTTATTAATGAAAGTTTGAGTGCTCTCAAATTTTTTTCTCTCAATTTCTTGTTTCAAGCTCATTTGGTCCTCATAAACTTGCTTAGGTGTTAATGGAACAAGTGTTACTTTTCATCCCCTCATTTCAAATGAATATTTATTGCTAAACTCATCATGTGTCACTTTTCTAACAACTTGCCAAGGTTTTCCTAGCAAAATATGACCTACTCTCATCGACACAACATCACATGAAACCTCATCTTTGTATCTCCCAATAGAAAAAGACACTATCACTTGTTTGTTTACTTCGACTTCTCCATACTTATTTAGTCATTGCAATGTATATTGTAACTCCCATGAAATTTATTAATTATAAACATATATACATGTTTAAATATTCATAAACATGCCTATATTAAGTAAAAGTGATAGTATGAATTGTTTTAAAAGTTTTTACGATAACGAGTATGTTTGACGTTTACATGGGGAATTTCAAGAGGAATGTTTTTTGGATAATTTAGTTAATTATCCTTAGGATATTTCTAAGCATTTGCAATGCATTATATTATTAAGAAATGTGCTATAAAATTTTAGGAATATTGGAACTTATTTTTGGGAAAATTTTCGAATTGTTTAAAAGAAAAATTTTCTGAATTTTAGGGATGGAAAATTCCAAAATTTATATGATTTATTTAGGGATCTTAGAGTGAGTTTTGGGTAATACTCAAAGAATAAAAGTTGTTCATCTATGTGTCTGCTAGGTATCTATAAATTTTGTGATATATATATATATATATATATATATATATATATATATATAAGTTATGGTTGATTTGGTATAGATAATTTGGATGTACCACTCGTTGGAAATTTTAGGAAAGAAAATTCCGAGTTTAGGGAGAGATTTCCGAAATTTAATGAAAAGAAATGAGTTTAGTTAAACTTGGTTAGTTAGGGTGTTTAGTTAGTCTAAGTATTTACTTAGACACCTAAGCCACCCTAATAAATGAATTAAGGCCAAGTCACCTTCTTTTTTACTTCAAACCAGCCACTTACTTCCTTAGTCACCAAGTACTTTCCACCTTGGCCAATTGATTCAAGGAAATTGTAAAAGGGGAAGAAAAGGGGAAGTATATAAGGGAAAGAGAGGGTTAAATGGCTGAAACTTTCAGCCAAAGACCGTGGAGCACCAAGAAAGAAAAGAGAGAAAACCGTGAGAGGGAGAGAAGAAGGGAAAAAAGAAGAGAAAGAAAAAGGAAAGACAAAGAAAAGGAAAAAGGAAAGAAAAGCTATCAAATGTTTTAAGGAAGCATATATCATAGTAAGTAGGTTTAGTTATGCTTTTACATGTCCATTTTTATGTGTTTGAGTTATGTATTCGTTGAGGTGTTTGTTGTATTGTTGAGCTTGGTTTGTGTTGGTGGCTATTTGATGTCTTGGCTTGCTCTACTTGTGGATGTTGTGTAGGTGATGAATTGTGATGTTTATAATGCCTAGTGCATGTCCAAGTATGTGATGATGAGTTGGATTGGACTTAGAATGAAATTTAATTGGACTAAAACATGGTTAATGTGGGTTGGACTCGAATGGTTAAATTAGTGTTATTAAGGATTTGTTTCTATCCGAAATTGGTGTTTCTTGTTCAAGGACCTTAGGGTGCTTTCTGAGTGAACCTTAAACAATAAAAGTAGTTTATCTATGTCTTGACTAACTCTCTATAAAATATTTTTATTATTAGGTTTATATAGAAAATGTTATGCCCATTTTAGTACAGTATCGTGCTGGATGAACTATTGCTAGATAGATTGAATCTTAAACTTCAAAATGATGTTATGAATTGTGTGTTTGGTATTTAAACCTAATTTTTAGATATATTATACATCAATATCTCTAACGAAGGATGGGATTTAATTATTTTAAGAAGTTAGTACGTTGCCTACTTGATTAGAGACTCGCCCTATAATAAACTACAAATTGGAAAGGAGGGGAAAATGAATTCCTAGGGTTTTCACTAAACAACCCTTTCGGCCTAAGTAAGAAAATGAATAAGATTGGACCCATTATATGTAATTAAGGGCATAGAACTCAAGTATAATTTAATTAGATATACATTAGTAAGTTGGGATGAAAAAGTAATCTTTGGCCACTTTAAGAACCTATTCGACTTAAACCCTAAACTATGGGAATTTGGATTCCAATCCTTCAATTCCATAATTAATGGTTTGAGCACACCCTAATAAGTATAAGAGGATGTTTAGACAGAAAAAAATTGCTAGGTCAACCAAAATTTTGACCTAGAACATTTAAAAGCCCAAAATGCCCCAATTTAGGTTCGAAGAGAAAATGTCACCTTAGTATGTTTTAAATTGGTTGAAAATGCTACTAATTACATACATTAAGTGAAGGACGAATTGTACGATGAGACTTACTAAATTTAACGGGAGGAAAGTGCTTATGTGCAACATAAAGTTTATGACTTGAGCAATATTAGTCAACGATAATTGATTTTCCTTGGGGGAAAATATTATGGAAGTGATATGGGAATATATCGAAAACCCTACGTGGGTTGGATCTCGAGAATGATTGAATAGTCTAGGGTCCGGCACCTATAGGGTGTTTAATAGGGGAAACATAACTTCACGTGCATCATATGCATTTAGAGATGGATTGAACTAAGTAAATGATTGCCGAGGTTATTCAACGATAACCGATTACTAAGGTAATTCGACGATGAATCGATTGATGAGGTTATTCAATAGTAAATGATTACTAAGGTTATTCGATAATCACTAAGAATAAAATAGACTTACTAATACCCGGGGTACCCTTAACATTTCAAATTGATGAGCATAGTGGGGGTGGGGGAGTCGGAAAAATATTACATAACACGTGCATCACCCTACTTACCGAGCTTCGACTCACCTTATTTGTCATTGCATGCCATGGTAGGTAAAAGTAATGATAGTAACGAGTAAGGATGTTACCGATTTCTCTAAAAAGGCTCTTGCGTGACACAAGTATAACGAAGTTTATTTTACTTATCGTTTTGGGTTGGGGTGTTAGTAGACATTTTAATGGCTCGTACATGTTTTTGTAATTCCTTCCACTGTAATGACTCATGTTATGTAATTTTTCATATACGTATCCCAACATGTAGCCGTATTTGCAATGGTTATGTAACTTTTCTTTCTATATGTTTCGTATGTCCCATGTAGTAAGTTTTGAGAGAATACATCCAAGAGTTAAGTCGGGATTAGATTGTATCGGCGTGACGCGCCTCACTTGGCCACTCTTATTTAGGTAATAGAGGGTGGACTGGAGTGGGGGCGTCATATATATGGTATAGGATGTTCAATCACAAGCAAACTCAATTTTTCAACTAACTCGGGACTAGCAACATTGACACAACTACCCCCATCTATTATCAAACAACGGACCTTATTATTGATAACATGTCATCGGGTATGAAAAATATTATCTCTTCGTGCCTTCTCCTCACTTTTCACTTGCATGCTTAAAGCATGCATAATTACCAATGACGTACCACAAACATCATTATCAACAATCACTTTACCCTCTTTCTTAGGATTTTTATCTTTTGACATGTTTAAAACCTACACGAAATTCGTTAGTAATAAAAACTCCTCTCACACACTCCCTCATGTGTTTCACTCAAATTGATGCCACTTAAAGCTCATGTTTGCTCTCTTTTAAGCTTTTTCTTTAATACGTTCAAACTCTCCAGCCTTTTGCCACTCTAACTCACTCCTTTGGCTCTTCTACAAACTAATCCAAACCACATAAGAACTAACCAATTGCAAGTGACTCAACAACTTCACTTTTCAAGGATCAAATTTCAAACAAATTTGGAACAAGGAATTGACAAACCAATTCAAATAAGAATTTTAAGTTTTTGAACACCAAGAATGATACTAGCAAAATATGACCTACTCTCATCGGTACAAGATCACACAAAACCTCATCTTTGTATTTCCCAATAGAAAAAGACACTATCACTTGTTTGTTTACTATGACTTCTCCACACTTATTTATCCATTGTAATGTATATGGTATAGGATGTTCAATCATGGGCAAACGTAATTTTTTAACCAACTCAAGACTAGCAACATTGACACAACTAACCCCATCTATTATCAAATGATAGACCTTATTATTGACAACATAACATCGGATATGAAAAATATTAGCTCTCCATGCCTCCTCCTCACTTTTCACTTGCATGTTTAAAGCATGGATAATTATCAATGACTTACCACAAACATCATTATCAATATCACTTCACCCTCTCCCTTAGGATTTTTATCTTTTGACAAGTTTAAAACCTATACAAAATTCATTAGTAATAAAATCTCCTCTCACACATCCCTCATGTGTTTCACTCAAATTGATGCCACTCAAAGCTCGTGTTTGCTTTCTTTTAGGCTTTTTCTTTAATATGTTCACACTCTCCAGCCTTGTACCACTCTAACTCACTCCTTTGGTTCTTTTGTAAACTAATCCAAACCACACAAGAACTAACCAATTGCAAGTGACTCAACAACTTCACTTTTTATAACCCTCGTAAAATCCACAATCATATAAGTGTACGTATCGAGATATTTATATTCGTACATATATATATAGTATATCGATTACATATGTGAAAATCTGTAACCGAGTCAACATATGTACCGAAATATGTGATATGTACGTATTTGTTGAGAGTAATTGGTGTACGTCAATATTTACAAAAAAAAAAAACGTTGGGTAAATTAGTTAGAAAATTTCTTTTATATGGAATAAGTATAAATTAGAAAAAAAAAGAAAGAAAGTGCTAATTGTCAAAATTTTGGAAGGAATTCTGAAAATGTAGTTAATTTAATTACCCTCATTTAATCACATTTTGGCTCCTACTTTCTACAAATTTCCATTGACCATCACCTCTTCCTCCTTGAAATTTAAACCCATCCTTTTATTAATTTCAGCCACATTTACCTTACATTTCACCACAAGCTCTTGACACTTGTAATGAGCATTAAATGGATGAGATTAGATGAGATATTTAAGTAAAAAAAAAAATGGGATAAGGATGCATTTTTTGGTGCATCCCGTAGCTTCCTTAAAGCAAAGAAAGAAAGAGTGAAAGAGAGGGGAGAAAGAGAAAAAAAGGGAAGGAAGAGAAGGGGAAAAGAAAGGAAAAAGAAAGGGAAACTAAAAGGAAGCCAAAGAGATTTTAAGAAAGTTAATCTAATGTAAGTAGGTTTCATTTTTTTTTCTTGCTTTGTTTATGCCTTCCATGTTTATTTTATGAGTTTTTAATTCATGTAAAATGTGATTATGGTATTTTGGGATGACTTTAAACACTTGATGTTTGATGATGGATGGTTATGCATGTGTGATGAGAAATGTGCTTTAAGAGAAGATTTTAGGATTTTAGGGGTGGAAAAACCCGAACTTGGTGTGATTTATTTCGGGATCTTAGAGTGATTTTTAGGAACAATGCAAAGAATGAAAGTTGTTAATATATGTGTCTACTATGTCTCTTTAAACGTTCGTGACCTTTAGAGATATATATATGGAGTTATGACTGACTTGGTATGGATCATTCGAATGGACCACCTACTGGAAAAATATTTCATTCCGAAAGTTGTATGATTTATTTCGGGATCATAGAGTGGTTTTTGGGCCAGAAATCAAAGAAGGAAAGTTGTTCATATATGTGTCTACTAGATGTATATAAAAGTTTATGATTTTGAGATCTGTATGTAAGGATTTATGACTGATTTGGTACAGATCATTGAATGGACCAGCTATTGGAAAAGATTATTTAGTTCCAAAACTTGTGTGATTTATTTAAGGATTTTAGAATGATTTTTGGAGGAAACTTAAAGAATTAAAGTTGTTGATATATATGTCTAATATCTCCCCTTAAAATTTCGTGAGTTTTAGATATATATTTAAGGAGTTATGGCTGATTTGGTATAGGTTATTTAGGTATACCACTACTGAAAAATTTTTAACCTAAAATAAATGGGCTTGGATTAATGGCAATGGGCTTGGACTTGAGTTAAAATGAGATGGGCTTAGAATTACAAATAAAGTGGACTTAGATTAAAAAAATAGACTTGGGCTTGGATTAATGTTAATAGGCTTGGACTTGAGTTAAAATGAGATGGACTTGGATTTAAAAGTAAAGTGGACTTAGATTAAAACAAATGGACTTGGGCTTGGATTTAAAAATAAAATGGACCTAGATTAAAACAAATGGACTTGGGCTTGGATTAAAATAAATGGGCTTGGACTTGAGTTAAAATGAGATGGGCTTGGATTTAAAAATAAAGTGGACTTAGATTAAAACAAATTGACTTAGGCTTGGATTAATGTTAATGGGCTTGGACTTAAATAAAATAAACTTGGTAATGGACTTGGACTAAAATCAAAGGCTTGGTTTTAAAGTAGATCGGCTTAGACTAACGAAAATGGGCTTAGGCTAAAATAAGTAGACTTAGATAGAAATAAAAAGGATTTTAAAATTTTAAAGAAAATTTATTCTTTCGGAGAGGAAATTAAAAGAAAAAAAGAATTGAACCTTCTTTAATTATTAATGAAAGTAATGAACAATATTAATGAGCAGAGATTGTGTTCCCGCTATGAGTACAATGATTGGTATGTGAGCGCCGAGTGAATCCCGAGTGATGGTTGGATCGTGAGTATGGCTTGAGAAAGAAGGGCTAGTACTCGAGTTTGGTTGAATGTGATTAAACATGTCATCACGTGCATCATGTGCATTGGGGGTGGAAATAAATTGAGAAAAATCATTGAGTCTTGAATTGACATGGTTTGGTAACCGAATTGAGTGGATTGGGTAATAGCAAGGAATCCATAGTGCGAGCTCTATTTACTAACATCGTTACACGAGGGATAATTCTGCTAATCATGTGCTACAACGAGGGATAATTCCGTTATGAGCAGTAGGTGATATTGAGATCACTGAGAGAAAGTAATAGAGCGAGTAGGTGATAACACGATCACCGAGAGATTGGGCGCACGGACTTGCATATACCTAAGGTACCCGGATTAAAATGGATGAAAATATGAGAAACACAATTGCATTGCATATCACGTGCATCATCCTACTTACCGAGCTTTGGCTCATTCTATTATTGTATTTGTGTGTTGTTCGAGCAAGGGCAAAGTTAAGCCGATCGAGGATGCTACTAGTTCTCACTAAAAGAGGCTCATGTGTCACTCATAAAAATAGAAATATCTTTTGTGTCATTAAAAAGGGATACGAGCCTAAGTTGTAAATTTTAGGCATTTTGAATATGTTATAAATTATAGAACTATCCGTAATAATGTTGTAAATTATATCATATGTTTTCCATGGTTTAGTTTCTATTGTGTATGATAGAGGAAGTAGGGGACTTAGTCCCAACGAGTGTGTCATGCCGGTCCCGCTTGTTAGGTAATAGGCAAGGGAGCCGAAGGCGTCACACTTTTCAAGGATCAAATTTTAGACAGATTTGGAACAAGGAATTGACAAACCAATTCAAATAAGAATTTTAAGTTTTTGAACACTAAGAATGATACTAAAACTGACTTGAATTGAATTTGAACAAGACAAGTAACAAATGAGACACAATGAGACAAAACAAGTCAAACTTCTTTTAATGTTTTTTCTTCTTTTTTTGAATCGAAACTGACTTAATTTGGAAATTAAACTACAAAGACATGAAATAGAACAATAGATAATGAAAAAAAATTGATCTATATTGAAAAATGAAGTTAACTACAAATCAGACTTTTTCTCCTTTTTCCTCCTATTTTTTTTATATAAGACTCAATTTATCAAGCAAAGGAACACGAGACTCAAACAAGAAAAGATATGGTAGAATAACAAGGAAGACACAATAAGGAAAATAAGACAGATATGAAATAAATGACACAAGGATGATGGATAACCAACCCGACTTTGCATAACCTAAGCTCGATACCAATTGATGTGAACCCCACATACAAAGACGAGAGACCCAATCACCTTTATCATTAGACAATCCTAAGAATGCACATAATCGAGGTTATAATAAGTGAAACACGACTTGTTGCCTAGAAGGAGGCAAGAACCGAAGCTATGATGTAATGGAGTAAAGAACGCCACACCCTATAGAGGATGATAAGTTCAAAGATACAACAAAGGGTTACAATCCTTGATAAGTTAGATTTAGTTATCAAAATAACAAAGGAAGAAAATCCTCTCAAATTTATTAACTCTCAAAATTATTATCTTCTTAAAACAAAACTAAACCAGCCTTTAAAATAGGCTAAACATGTCACTCCTAACCCTAAAAGGACTTTACACATCCTTGCTATATAAAGAGAATAGAATCAAACCCTAATGGACTTAAAAGTATATACAAATACTAAGGCTTAAAACGTAAAGCCCAAATCTGACTTAATTAATTAGTCTAATCATAATTAAGCTAGATATAACAAAATAGGCCCAATATGATTTAAGGAGTCAAATCTTGGACTTGGATCAGATTGACAAGTCTTTGATTCCCCTCTCTTAAAATGGCACCACATTACTCCCTTGGGCCTTTGGAAGTGCATTCTACCCAACACTCTTGAATCAACACATGGAGAGCTTCTTTAAGCTTCTTAACCCTAGCAAACACCATTGGACCATCTTTAATGTGCAATGGATCGGATTTTAGACTCGTAAACTCGTCATCTTGGACCTCCTTGGAGACAGCACCTTGCTAGCCCATTTGGCTCCTTGGTTTTCATCAATACAACATTGTCTTTATTCTCATCAATTTAGAAAAGAGTATAAAAAGACATCTCTAATTATGCGCTCTATCCATACTTTATTACAATGTGTTTTTATCTTTTATATAAGAATGATTGTCAATTATATTTGATCCATTTACAATGTCTTCTTATTTATCCTAATTTATACAACAATAGATCATTTTAGATATACTTAAGGAGAAATTATATCAATGATTGGGCTGATATTGGCATTATCACTCATAACTTATATGGGCCCGAGACGGAAATCCATATAATTATATGCTTATGGAATAAACTATCATTCATTTACTACTTAGACACGTTAGGCCCAATCTCATATTAATGAGGACCTTTAGTCTAAGTGGAATTCAGTTTATATAAGGTATAATTATAGATTGGGCTACATTATCAATAGTAACACTCCTTTAGAATTTAATAGGTCTATCATGATTATCGATACACCCTAACACTATAAATTCTTAAATAAATTTAATAGGTCAAGTAACAATGTAAGTTGACTAACTTATAATATAAGATACCTATTGGCAATATAATACCGAGTTCATTATCCAAACAATAGATTACCCATGTATAATATTGATTATACCATTAAGCATAGCTTATGGAGTTTATAATAAGCTATAAAGGGATACATTAAAGAGTATGTATAATTGATTATTAGTCACCTCACAATATCTCTATAGTAAAGGTATATGGCCAAACTTCCATTACATATATAGAGGTGAATTACATAGCCTCATAATAATAATAGGTCACTTACAATAGTACGATTATAGAGGAATCCCGTTTTTTACCTAATACTATAGTAAATATTCACAAGAACTATACAATTGTTCACTAAATTACCATATACCTAGAGGCCTATAATTTGATAAATATTTTGAGCGATAAATCTGATTATAAGGAGAAACAAGTATAGTACTTATTAGCATAAAGTAATTTATATACCCTATTAGGCCATAGTAGGCTAGTTATAATAACCTATGCAAGTAAGAGTACCCCTCCACATTATAATTTACTGATTATCACTAATGACACATTAATGCTAATTAGGGAAGTACATTTCACTAATTTAACAATAACCTATCGGTAATGATATAGGTATAGATGCTAATGGATTGGAGGGGTACTCATCATAATATAACCTATAGTATATAGAATATTCCCCACATACATAATAGATATATTCCTCAAAATAGATGACCAATATTTACAAATTGATAGAGTTATTATAACTTAAAATCTCCTTGATTTTATAAAGTTGTCTATAGGTTATCTTTTAACCCTATGATTGATATGTAGTTAAGGCTATAATAGTCCATTTATATATAAGCCAATTGCCATCATTCTAGAGATTTTAATACTATAATGTTGACCTATTAAAAATAGGTATTATGCTTAACTATTAGTGTCATCCAACTATTACTATAATTCTAGGGGGCCATTGATATTTGGTATACTATCTTAGGCCTTCCCCATAGTTAACTGTCTTAGGCCTCCCCATAGTTAAGTCTTTTTACCGATTAGTATTCTCTCATATACTACACCTTTCTTACGCATTTCACCTTTCCTATCTCTTGCTTATCCCATTTATATCTATATATATAGGTCGAGTGGATGAATAGATTAAATGTGTACGAATATACTATAGAGCGGTGTAATTACCCCTATTGATGTGAACATATTAGGCCATCTCTACCCTATAGCTCAATTATAATCACTACATCAAGAACTTATCATTTAATAGGCTAGATGGTTGGGGATGATTATAGATCCACTAATATTCATATTTGGAGATAGTCTAATATAACTACCCCTTAGGGTCCCTATATGAAATGATGGAAACTATATTACTGTTGGAGACCTATAGTTAATACTTAATATTAGGCATAATGTTATTGATATTATACCTATAAGGCCAATATTAAAGAGGGATCGATAGATAATAATCTCCTTTAATGTTATGAATACGAGGAGTACTTATCCTTTCTATAACATCAATAAGGAGATATATCACCATATAATGTTGGGTGATTATATCTTGTATGTTTCTACTAACTATAACTTATTAGAGGATAATAGTTAGTGCAAACATATTGTAACCCCCGTAAAAACCTTTATCCATAATGCGACGTGTATTAGAATAATTCTATATATATGTATATTAAGAGTAAGTATAATTATCATTTCATCATGAGAAATTAATGCTTGAAATATGTGATTTATGTTAAATTAAAGTTATTGTGCTTAAGATTAATGGTTTAATTATTAAAGAAATCAAATATGCAAAATCAGTGTTTTAAGGACTATATTCTGCCCGAGTTTTGTGTGAATTATTTGAGAACTTTAGAGTAATTTTTGGGTCAACCTTAAAGAATGAAAGTTGTTCATCTATGTGTTTAATATGCCTGTATAAAAGTTTATAATATTTGGACCTATACATTAAGAGTTATACCAATTATAGTGAGGGTTGTTTCGAAATACATTCTGCTGGAATTTTGAGAGAAGAATCTGCCCGAATCTTGTGAGATTTATTTGATGCTCGTTAGAATGATTTTTTGAGAAAAACGTAAAGAATAAAAGTTGTTTGTCTATGTGTTTACTAGCTCTATATAAAATTTCATAAATTTTGGATACATATAGAAAGAGTTATGCACATTTTAGTATAGATGGGTTAGGAGGAAACAACTGCTGGAATTTTGGGGGAAAAGAAATTCCGAATTTTAAAAATGGAATTTCTGAATTATTGATGAAAGAAATTTATCTAATTACATTAACCCAGCTTACTAATGTTTTTTTTATTTATCCTAACTTTTCTTTAGCCACCTAAACACTTGAATTAAATGCTTAGAAGCCAAATCATCACCTTTGACTTCCAAAACATGCCAGCTTTGCCTTCCAAGCTTCCTCCACTTTACATTTGGCCTAATTAAAATTTAACACTTATGATATAAATAAATATGAGGATAAAAGGTGGGTATATAAGGGAAAGAGAGGGTTAAATGGATGCCATTTTTAGGTCAAAAATCGTAGCCATCCAGAATTCAAAAGAGAAGCCAAATTGAAGAGAGAAAAACAGCAAAAAGAGAGAAAGAAAGAAAAGAGAAAGAAAAGGGAAAAAGGAAAGAAAAAGAGCTAAAGAAATTCTAATCAAACTTAAAAGAGGTAAGTAGGTTTCATTTATTTTGGTTGATTAATGTCTTAAATTATTTTTTTTAAGTTATTTTTTTAGTGTTTATTTCATGGGTTGTAATAATTTTCAATGGTTATATGCTTGATGCTTAGAATAAATCTATGTATGGATGCCTTGTTGTGATGATTTATGGTGTTTATGTTGCTTTGAAAATGTCCAAGTATGTGGTGATGGGTTGGATTGAACTTGGACCAAATTTAAGTGAACTAAAACATGTTTAAAGTTGGATTGGAATGAACTAATAAATTAGTGTTAATAAGGAGTCAATTCTGTCCGAATTTTGGGGTGTATATTCAAGGATTTTAGATCCATTTCTAGGTGAAACCTAAAGCATAAAAGTTGTTCATATATGTTTAAACTAACTCCCTTTAAAATTTCTTGGTCATTGGATTCGTGTACAAGGAGGTATACCCGATTTAGTATGGATAGCTCTAGATAAACCACTATTAGGCAGATTGCTTCCTAAGTTTCAAAAATTTATAATTAATTGTGTAATTGGTATTTAGACCTAATTTTTGGATATGTTATAAATAAATATGTCTAGTATCTAAAATAAAATAAGTAAGATTTAATTATTTTTTGAAATTAGAAAATTATTTACTCGATTAGGAGTTGCCCGGTAATAAACCCTAAAACAAAAAAAAAAAATAGACTTGGACAAAATTAATAGGTTTGGAATAAACTAAATGAGCTTGGACTAAATAAAATGGAATTAAATAGAGTCAATGGGCCTAGGATAAATTTAATGGGCTCGAATTAAAGTAAATGGACTTGGACCTTCTTTTAAATATTAATGAAACTAATGAACAATATTAATGAGCGGAGATTGTGTTCCCGACTGTGGGTATCGGGATTGGTATGTGAGAAATGAATAAATTTCGAGTGTGGGTTGGACCATGAGTATGGCATGAGAATGAAGGGTTGGTACCCGAATTTGGTTGAATGTGATTAAATATGTCATCACGTGCATCATGTGCATAGTGGGTGGTTTAAGACAAGTCAATTGATTGAAAATGGCTTATACATCTAGGTTTGATAACCTAACTGGAATAAATGGGTATTAGTAGTCCAATACTCTAGGATGTGTGCTTGCACTATTAGACGATCGATTTTCGCTAATAGTAGTTACAACGAGGGATAATTCCGTTGTAGCGAGAAGATGATCCAAGGATCATCCGGATGAAATCGGACTATGTGCTTACTTGTTAGACGATGGATTCTCGCTAACGGTAGTTACAACGAGGGATAATTCCGTTGTAGCAGAAGGTGATCTGCGGACCACCCGGATGATAAATAGAGTAGATCGGCTAATACCCGTGGTACCCGAGATTAAAATTTATGAGTATGGTGGGAAGTCGAAACAACATTGCATATCACGTGCATCACCCCGCTTACCGAGCTTCGGCTCACCCTGTTGTTATTTTTTTATGTCTTGACGGAAAAAGGACGAGTTGGTACGGATGCGGTGGCTCCTCCTAACCGGCTCATGTGAGGCACTATTTATTAGTTTTTATTTTGTCCGTAAATTTGGGGTATGGAGTTCGTGAGAAATTGAATATCGCTTGTAATGTTTTATTAATGTATTTAATTATGTTATGTAAATTTTATCTTAAGGAGTTATATACGTAATGTACTTGTTAAAGTCCTAAGAATATCATAAGAAAACTACTTAGAGTTTAGGGTATGTCAACGTAACGCGCTTCGTCCAGTACCCTACTTGGGTAGTAGAAATATGATCAGGGCGGGGCGTTACACATATGACATATAATAACATTCGAAATATTGGTAGCTTATATGTTAAGATGGAGAAAGGTCATTATATTAGCTAAATTTCTAGAGAATATCTTCATATCATAGATGCTATAAGCTCATATTCATTAATGTTAGGAAACTATTCTTGTAATTATCATGGCTACTTAATCTAACAAGCATAATTATATATGTACTATTTAATTATAAGCTACCAATATTTCTATTCCTTACTAAGAGGTACATTCTCTTCAATGAGAGTTATAATCGTAAGTTTATAACTTATCTAATTGACATTCATTTCCACAAAGTGACCATTCCATATTAATTCACTACAACTCATTAATATCTATGGTTATATGAAATTTAAAAATAGTTTCCTATTTGATAATATCTTTTATCGGTAGTGGGGCAAATAACCCTCACACCAAGTGTTCTATTAACTATGGAGATAATCATTAATCAAAAAGATGTCAAAATAATCATGGACATAGTAAAATATTACCTATCTATATTAGGCTAGTTTTAGGCCCATCCAAATAGGTCATCATATTTAATATTGATAGTTTCCCAATGTATAACCCTATAAGACCACCCACATATTACCTTTAAAATTATATTGATATTCTCCCTATTCCATTATAGGGGGAACAAACATAATATTATTATTAGGATAGGTTTATATATGTACTTATTTGATTGGGCTAAAATAAATAATGTTAGGAAGGAATTTATATCATCCATGATATATGCTATACTATTGGGCTAAAATAAGTAATGTTAACCACCCTTTGAGATAGTAACAAATTACCCACATATA
This sequence comes from Dovyalis caffra, assembly GCA_963924115.1. Classification (NCBI taxonomy): domain Eukaryota; kingdom Viridiplantae; phylum Streptophyta; class Magnoliopsida; order Malpighiales; family Salicaceae; genus Dovyalis; species Dovyalis caffra. The sequence goes on along the minus strand of CAWUPB010000231.1, from coordinate 120,658 downwards.
TGGCAAAGGTGGGTAACATCATAGGAATTTTACTTACATCATAATTTACCTTCTCTCATGACTATTAATTTATGTGACTTGTTGGGGATGAAGTACACCATTTTTCAATATAGAGAGATATAAACAAACGTAATGTGATAACTATACAATAATAAAATTATCATGGCTATGTTCACTCCAACCTTTAATAACTATGTCCGATATAGTTTTTCCCAACCTCCTATTTATATTTGAACCTTTAACATTATATATCTCTATAGGGGTTAATAATACCGTGATGACAAATTGTCATCACCCGAATATATCATAATCAATAGTAGGTTCATAAATAATATACCAATAGTATGATATGATTATTAAATTGGATACCAATGAATTATGTCTTTAGATAGCATTGAAGGGTATATGGATTATTGACCTACTCAATCCAAATATCTTTTAAGGCCTATAAACATGTTAGTTGAATCACTAGACTCATTAGTGTGATAAGTTGATCACTTTCTAATTATCAAACTAGAGAGAGTAGCAATGAGAGAGAGGAAGAGAACTAAGATAGCTCATGGCATGATTATTATAAAGATATAACTATAGTTGAATAAAAAAATGTATAAGTCTAATTTGGTTAGCCATTATAGGAGATTATAAGCCCTATATCACATTCCCTATTAATAGGACTTATAATTGCACTTAGATGGACATTGCACTTATTAACAATAACTTATGTCTCTAACAAATTCATCAATAATCCATCCTATAACGGGAAATATTTCATACCTATCTTTAGATCAAGATTATTCCTCTCCTTGGCTATCCACTATATGTAAAATCAATTATATTTTTTGCCACATCATGATAGCCACATTTGATACTGATGAGAATAAAGAAAGTCAAGGTTTTATTGATAGAAATCAAGGAGCCAAATGGGCCGAGTAAGGTGGCATCTCCAAAGGAGACCTAAGATAGTGAGTTTATAAGTCTATGATTTGATCCACTACACATTAAAGATGGTCTAATGAGGTGGGTTAGGGCTAAGAAGCTTAAAGAAGCTCTCCATGGGCTGATTCAAGAGTGTTGGGCAGAATGCATTTCCAAGGGCCCAAGGGAGCATTGTGGCGCCATCTTAAGAGAAAAGGGGGATCCAAGACTTGTCAATCTGATCTAAGTCTAAGATTGGACTCCTTAAATTATATTGGGCTTATTTTGTTATATCTAACTTAATTATAATTAGAATTAATTAATTAAATTGAATTTAGGCTCAATGTTTTAAGCCTTATTATTTTCATATTCTTTCAAGTCCATTAGGGTTTGTTTATGTTCTTCTTAGATGGAAAGACTTGTAGAGTCTTTGTAGGATTAGGAGTGGCGTGTTTAGCCTATTTAAAGGCTGGTTTAGTTTTATTTCAGACTTAGACTATAATTTTGAGAGTTCCTAAATTTGAGAGGTTTGCTTCCTTTGTTCTTTTGTGAACTAAATCTGACTTATCAAGGATTGCAACCCTTGTGGCATCTTTGAACTTATCATCCTCCTTAGGATGTGGCGTTCTTTGCTCCATTGTATTATAGCTTCGGTTCATGCCTCCTTACGAGCAACAAGTTGGGTTCCGCTTATTATAACCTCGATTGGGCATGTTCTTAGGGTTATCTACGGACAAAGGTGTTTAGGTCTCTTGGCTTTATACGTGGGGTTCACATCATTTGGTATCAAAGATTAGGTTATGCAAAGTCGGGTTGGTTATCCATAGTGCTTGTGTCTTTTATGAAATGTTTAGCACTATGATATCCGAATCAATTTTTTACCATAGATTTCATCAATAGTATAAGGTTTATACCCATTGTATAAACTACAAGGTAAATTATCCCTAGGGATTAACCCTATTAATTGTTTAGGCAGAATTATTATACTTTTAGGGTATGACGGGAATTATAATTGACACTAGTAATGATGATATATGGGTAATAAATAATTGTTATGATTAATTTGGATTAACTTAACCTCAATATTATAATTGATATTAAATAGTTAACCCTAAATTTTACTATAATTGATAGTAATTGATACCCTAAGGATGAATTAATTGAACAAGTCGGATAATAATTAATGTCTCTCTAATGTATCGACCATTTATATCCCTAAGGATAATTTTTATCTCCATTAATAGTTTTTGCCTTTATCTTTCACCTAAAAGATAATTAACCTCAATATTTAGGACTAATCGAGATATTAAGGTATCATCATTATATCTCTCTCCCTTTTTCCCCCTCTATCTCTTTCTCTCGCAATTATGTTACTAACATGACAAGGTATACGTTGGTACAATCCTTAACTCGGTGTGATTATGGCCCTAACTCTGTATGGATAAAATAGACTAAATCCAATGAAAGTACCAACTGGGATTATATCTAATAAGAGTGGTTATACCATTAATAACCCATAAACTATTATATCTTCTAATTGGTATGATTTAGCACCTATATAAATTGACTCATATGTTAATATATGGAATGAGCCTCCTAGAGGGTACTATCTCATTATATCAGTTACTATACGTAAATATTAATTATGTCTCTCCATGAGAGTCATTGAATTGACATTATGCATATCATTGGTATCCCCATGAGGGATAATATATTACTATTGATCGAGCTGGCCCTAATATAATGTAATATCATTATACCAATGATGAGTTAATAATATTGGATACTAATACCTTCATGATCAACTATCCTTAAAACTCTTCATTATACTGATTGGGAATAAGCTATTTAATAGGGTATCCTAATAATCATAATTGGGCATGTTTAGGCTATCTTTGTACTAATAGTTTATCCCCAAAGATAAATTGGTTGCATAGTAGTAACCCTATTATTACACTTATCTAATGGATCATAGCTAAAACATATGATAACCCTATTAAGGTTTATATTAATTATTAGGCCATTATATTAACCCAACTAATTTAGATAAGATTAAACCTTATAGCTTATACCATATCATGAAATAAGTTAATGGTCTTCTCCAATATAATTCGGGGATGAGGAACCCCTCCATGAATAACATAAGAGTTATGTTAACTAGATTTAGTGGGATATATTCCACATTATGTGGAAGTTTAATATTGGATACCCTCTAGATCAATATAGCCATCTTTCAATATAAAGATGATAAGAATCTCATGATTCGATGATTTTAGTTATCATGAATTTGGCTTAGTATCCTTATTGTGACTAGGATAATATCTTGGTATTTAGGTATGATTATGGCAACAAACCTTATTGGTCTAGATATACAATAATCTGTTAATATTATAAGGTTATTTATATGATTTTATGATCATTATACCAATAGGGCAATGATTATACCATTGAAATTATGTCTCTCCATGAGGGGTCAAACTATGATATTAGGTTAACTAAAATTACCTATTGGGAATAAGATAGCCTAAACATACCCAATCATGATTATTGGGATACCCTAATAGTATCGATGAACAGATAATTACTCTATAGTATGGATGAAAAAGTTGGGTCTATATAATCAATATTAGAACCCAATTAATGTCTAATTAATTAATTGTATTGATGACCATTTACATTCGTACTATTATCCCCTTACTAAAGTAAGTAATACGTACTATATGGGTTTAAACTATATATATATTAACCCTTTAAAGGGTTACTCTATGTATTAGTACAATTTATATTAATAGTTTTGTAATAGTATATTATTTCCCTATACTATTACCCTAATAGTAATAATATCTAGATCATATTATGGTGAAGATATATGGTAATTTCTCTGATAGGGTAAACATTGTAAGGTATCCTATAATTCGCTATATAGAAATAGGGTCAAACTATCAATTAGTAAATGGTCAATATAGGTATCATCCCTCTCCCTCTTAATATTTATGATAATTATAAGTATAGTTAAACTATATATGGTCCAACTTGTTGTAGGAACCATTAGTATGGGTAATCTATCCATACTAATGGACTATAGTAAGATATACTATTGGATATATGTTTAGGCTATAATGGAAATAATATAGTTATCATATATCCACTCCAATATAATCCATAATATATTAACTCTATATGCCAATTATAATTGTCATAATTGGGCCTACAATTAAAATATCAATTAGAATCGGATATTATCACCTCATTAAAATCCCCTAATATGTACTTGAATACCAATAATATAGGTAATATAATCCAACTACCAATACTTAGATATAGATAGTAATCATATATGACAATAGTCCTTAAATTTAGGGTGATACCTACTAAATACGCCATATCGGGATGAGTAACCCATTTAGGTTTTATCTATCTAGTCATATCATAGGACTAGAGGTACTAATGATATCCCTAATATATAAGCATAACTATATGGGGATAATAGTGATATACCTATTAAGGGTATATCATCAAAGGTTATATTTCTTTTGAAATGGTATCCTCTATCACTATATCATAGGGTTATGATATATCATAACTTGTCTAAATAGTGAATAGGGTATAATTATTAGGCTACCTAATAATAACCAATAAAATAATATTACATGGCCTTATTACCCTTCGATTTACTAATTGACTATACCCTATTCACTATTATAAGTATTCATGAAGAGGTTAATGATAATATCCTAGGTAAAAGGTATATGTCGGATGACCATTTAAAGAGAAATATAACCTTTGATGATATACCCTTTATTATCATTTATAACATTATCTATTCTTCAAGGTAACTTGGGAATTATCGTACCATATCGGTATAATCATGCGGGTTTTGTATTATTTGGTATTACCCACTATCCCTTAATACACATTTCACTAAAACAATACAAGATGGTTAGATATAAGCATATTACGGACATATTATGCATCAAAATCACCAAGGTTAATAATAATAAGGGGAATGTTACCCATATATAATAATAGGGCCTTACTATTTGGTGGGATAAACCAATGGCCATTATACCATTTCACCAGTGGTTATAAGTGCACTACCAATTTATGTAACACTTAGCATGGTTACCTCATTGACATATATTAGGAAACCTTCGTTGGTCCTAGGGTTAAGTTGGTCCATACATTATCTATTATTCCTACCAATAGAGAATGGCCCATTAAGATAGGTAATTAATGTCATCACAAAGGGAGAATGGCCCAATCTACAAGGATACTACTATAACATTAGACGATTAGGAGAGAATACAAGTTCAATAACCATACTTTATGAACACCTCCCTATCCGAGATACCTTGATTATCCTTAGGATAACCAAATAGTTATCTATAATTCTCCATATAAAATTATTAGTTAAATACAAGAATAATTGAGTAGTTAAATACCCATTATCTATCAACTTTACAATGATATTATATACAAATTAGGTATTAGAAACACATGATTACAATGTGTACGATTTACTAATTGATTATACCCTATTCACTATATATAAAATATTATGCCAACCCTATTATGGGTATTTAACTATACAAGATGACATATAGCGTTTAGTTGGCAAATAAAGCCTATCATTTGAAAATTTAATCTGGTAGATACAATATTATCCTATATTAACTATGACCCAATTGCAATGTAATAGTATAATTATTAACAAAGAAAAATTATCATATCTTATTACTTCCATTGTTATGAATAATGGTATATTATTATCGGGAGCCAATAGATTAACATACCGCAATAGGAGTATTTAAAGTGTTGGTGAATCTATTGGCTAATATGAGATATCATAAGGGGTATATTACACATCGATAAGAGTAATTGATGTCATACCCCGATTCACCTATGCAGAGGAATATTAACTATTAACCTTTGATATTTTGGAATGCACATATTACTTAATCCCTTAAGGTAATAATTCGGATGATGAACCTCAGCTTATATTAACCAGATATTAATCTCTCCAACATGGTTGACTTATATTTGACCAAAGTTTAAATAGTCCAATTATTTACTTAAGATAGAGCTAATGGATATTCCAAAGGGATTTTTATATCATAATATAAAATATAAGAACCTATGGAGATAATTGGACCATTAAAATAGTAATTCATAATCTGTTAAGGATAGCCATAGTTTAATAATTGATGACTCTATAATAGAGTAACAATTATAATTCGCTATAGTTAAATGGAATAGTACGAAAAGGGGGTCCTATCTAGATATTGGTATTCAAGTAAATAAAATAGGCTAGATTATATTCAAGTAATTATGATGAAATCTAAAAGGGGTCCTTTTAAAACAAATCTAACCATAATTTGAAGTATCGAGAATAGATAGGTTTCCAATACTAATTGGGCTACTATTAAGGGATCAACCCAATATAGTGTAAATGGTTAATATAGGAATACTATAGGGGTAATATTAAAACAATTAGTACTATTAGGGCCATAACTATTGGTCAAACTATGAAATATTAGGAGGGTATTATCTCATAATATTTGGCTAGATTAGTATTTTACCTAATTGGACTATATGATTGGGCTAGATTGGTATTTTAATTAATAGGTTTTGACAAATACCATATCTTAATAATATAGGCTATCTTGATATATTCCCTCTTAAATGATGAGTAATCATATTTAAACAATGTCCAATAATGTTTAGGTAAAATTAATTTTCATTAAATTATAACCCCTATAAATGGGCATACCATTTTATCCATGCTTTTATTGATGGTTACCAATTGTCCGATTATATTAATTAGTTAAATTATAGAGATGATCAAGTGATATTAGCATCTTGTTAACTTAACAACAATTACCAATGGGGTCAAACAATTGGTAATCAATATAGGTTCCCCTATTTTCCACATCTTATATATATATCATTCCCTTGCATATTATTAGCATTTATATAAACTTAGGATATACTAGTAATTGATTACTTGAGTAAGGGGATAATTATAGGAATACTCTATCGGTATAATTGGTCATTATAAATAGTACTATGTATTAAAATCATAGTCACAAGGTGGGGACTATGGATGAACATGTTGGACCATTTTTACACTATTCCATTTAACTAACCCATCTAGCGAATTATAGGATATCATATTTTAGTTCCTTATAATCTTTAGCCCCTAATGGTATGGATGAACAAGTTGGACAATAATTAATATCTAATATATTAATTGTACTGATATTATCAAGACATAGGGATAATTGTACTGATTAATTCATGTACTAGGGGTCTTAAAATATCTAGAGATAACAATTATCCTTAGGTTAAAGATAAAGGAAAAAACTATTAATGGAGATAACAATTATCCTCAGGGATACAAATGGTCAATATATTGTAGAGACATTAATTATTGTCCAACTTGTTTGAATAATACCGATGACCATTTACTAGAGGATGGTTACCATAGAGTAACCCTTTAAAGGGTTACTACACAAGTAGTTTATTCCATTGTGATTATAATATTTGTAATCATATACTAAATATGGTTATTATCATACATTCATAAAGTATCGATGGGAGAGCATCGTAGGAATCTAGCAACAAAATGCTAGGATAAGCTACAAATAGTTTTATGCCATGAGCTACCCCATCAAAGAGTCTATTAAATAGTATAATGTTATTCACTGGGATTAATTAGCTAGCCTACCTCTCATCCCCTTATCTATAGCCATATATCGTAGTATATTAATCTATGATTAGCATTGGATGGAATGTATACTCATAAATATGAAGAGGGATTAATTAAAAGATAATTAGGATATAATAATTATATCCTTATTTATATGTCATCCTATATAGGGAGTTATCCCTACCTTTTTGACCAATTATTAGTGTATTAGGTGAATCATGGAATAACTACTTATATAATATCGTGAAATTTATATAGGTATATCCAACTATCATCATAATAGACACTTTGGGTAATAAAATTATAGTATTGATTTAGCAAATAATAGATTACCCCTTATAATTTGGATTAGACATTCACGTCTATGACATTATCTAATGACTTCCCCTAATTAGGATGAAAGGAATGACATAATAAAGAGTCCCTTATATGTTGTCCACGTTTCTTAACTTGTCTCTCCTCTCGTTTGTCATATATTTGGCCATATTATCATACTACATTATATTTTATAAAGGAGTTAATTTATGTCACTCTCTAGAGAAATTCGATCAACCTCAAAGATGAGAGGAAGCTACTCATCCAAATGGAGTAAAAGGACAATCTATTAGTTCCCCTTTATACGCATCATTATGTTAGGGTAGCTTAGTGGGGATGGCCCACTATAATACCAATATGGTTAATACTATAACCAACATACCGGGAGTGGTATGCTTATCAAATAACTAGAGATAGAGTATAGATGAGAATAATAAGGGACTAGATCATATATGCTATAAAGGTCTACCAAGAAATAATGGATATATGAGAAGCTTTGGGAATAGCCCTATTATAGGGATTACTTTTAGTAATATAGTTGATCAACTATCTTTTTGACATAGTGTCTAAAAAGTGGAAATATACTAGTGATTAACATATTTATTCAGTAAAAGGTTGCCCTAAATTATTCTACTCATAATATGTTAGGGCTCTAAAGCATAGGATAGTTCATTCTTGATAATATATGATAATCTCATTATTACAATGATAGGCCTATCCTCAATATAAAAGATGATGGTCAATTAAGCTTAAGAATAAGAGGGGTGCATGAATAATTTTACTAGGACTATTGGGATAGTTGATAAATATCACATAGATAAGGGTAATAACCGTGGCAAGATAGGATTAGTAACATTAACCTCGTTATTAGGGTTACACATATATTTATCAATCTATATTCACTCCACTATCATATGTCCCTTAATATACACATACCCTCATACTATTAATCTAATAATTAACCGGGGCCATCTCGCTGTTTGGACATACTGATCACTAGTATAAAATGGAGAGATAGGGAATTCATCAATTATTATCCAAATAAAGTCTACGAATAACATACTAAATGTTTAACTCAATCCCCTACTACCGAATAATGGTGACAATATCGATTATAATATATTGGTGAGGTTAGATAATAGGGAAATCATTTAATATACAAGTAACATCAATAAGGGGTGTATTACCATGGGTATATTATGGGTTAAACATAATTGTCATAAGGGCTTAATATCACCTATGATAGCCTTGAGTATAAATAATATGTTTATTCTAGAGGATAGGTTATATTCCTAAAATAAACACAATGGAATAAACTATATAGTATGTTAAATAGTATAATTATAATTAATTAGCTATTATAAGACAATAGGGTTATAATACCAAGATATTACCCTAGTCATAATATGGGTACTAAGCCAAATTCATGATAACTAAACTCACCCGAGATTCTTATCATCTCTATATTGAAAGATGGCTATATTGATCTAGAGGTTATCCAATATTAAACTTTAACATAACGTGGAATATATCCCACTAAATCTAGTTAACATAACTCTTATGTTATTCATGGAGGATTCCTCATCCCTTAATCATATTGGAGAAGACCATTAACTTATTTCATTATATGGTATAAGCGATAAGGTTTAATCTTATCTAAATTAGTTAGGTTAATATAGGAATGATAGTCGGCTAGTCAAGTGTTATCCAATTATTGAAGATTGTTGATGACCATTATAGGCCTAAGATTATAAAAGTATTGACAACTAAATGATCTAGTGATTATAGATGGTCCAAAATAAACCATCTACCATTATTTTATTGATTAACCATATTCAAGTGGAGCACTCATAGTATATTAAGGTGGAGAATTATCTTGCCAAATCTATATTAACTAGTTATAGAAAATTTTATGGCCTAATTAATAGACCATACTTTTAAAAATCTAATAGGGTTAAACATAGGTTGATGGTATGATAGGTATTTGGCCTCTAGCTAAATTTCCATATTTCACTAATACAAACCAAATGTCTTCAATTGACCATATTGTGTACAATAAGGACCATATTTTCTAGTTAGTATACCAATTGTCATCATATGTTAAGGACCTTATTATCTTTAGGAGATTATGTAAATGGTAATACTATTAAAGATAGATATGTGTTCCTTTCTCTCCAATATCGGGTTATTCCTTAATGTTAGTATTAATCATTACTAACAATGAGTAGGGTAACCTTTGTTCGAATAGTTCAAATCCTAACTAATTATCCCAATCTTAATAGGCTACCTAATCGACTATGTTGCTTAGGCTATTGAGGGTATCATGTCTACCTAAATCATAGTTGGATAATAATTGGCCTAATCGGATAGTTGACAATTATAGAGACCAACTTTCATAATGTTTTAATTATCCTTCTATTGGTAATATTCCAATACTTTAGAGGTAGTATCTACAGTAATTGGCTCCCTTATCGATTACATGGTCAACGAATAAAGTAGGGATAATAGACTCACATTAATAAATTGCATGTTTGAATACCAAGTGAATCTGTACACTTACCATTGATGACAACATTATAAATTAAGGTACATATGGTCTTAGTTATTTTGGAATCTCATTATACTAATTAAAGATAATTAGGACATGTGTCTTATAATGTGATAGTATATTTTGGGGTGCTATATCCCTTGTCAATAGCTTTATAGTTATAATGAGATGACTGCCAATGAGTATAAGAATAGATGTATTATTCCATATATTATTTAAAGAGGGATTAATATTAAGGTCATTATAGGAATGATAGTAACTATAAGATAATATGATCTAGATACTAATTGATATTTCCATAGATTCCTCATATGTTAATATATGGAATGAACCTATAAGTCCGTAGTAATCTATAAATGAGTATCTAGATCATATTATATTATATGCTAATTTTTGGATCATATTATAACAATTATAGGGAGTCCATTTAACTAGATTATCATAATATTAGGTTAACTAACAATTATCTAGATCATATTAATAGTTAAATAGGACTTGTATAACATTACCCATTATGGAAATATATGGTATCCTAATATTAGTTACCATTGCCCATTTATCTAACATATACTCTAAGTCTACTCTATTATACTAATATATCAACTTGTTTATAAATATAGTTTGATTAATCCAACTTATTTGATTAACCTAATATCTTGGCCTATATTCATAGTTTGATCTTTCTTTTGATCATAATAGTCAATCTGTTTAAACAGTAATGGGTATAATTTTGTCGTATTTTTACTCATGACCAATATTATTAGTGTACCATATAATAGCCCCATAACATAGAAAGGTCAATGCCTTAGTAAACAAATGATACTAGTAAGGTATTAAGAGTGGTTGATCATATGCAGTAGATAGATTATATTAATATTATCTAAGGTCATATAATCAACTTGATGGGTTAATATATTGGGTAATATAAGGTCCTTTATTGAGTGCATACCATTTAATGGCCTTATATATTGGAATAACTATATTATTTGAAATGGATAACATACTTATTATCTAATAATAATCCATCAAATTAATTCTTATGATATACATATATTCATATTTGAATAGTACCAAAGGTTAGGCCTCCATTGGTCATATTGATTGTTTTGATAATATTGCTTAAGGCCCCTATTAAATAAGTGTAAATAATTCCCTATTATATAACTATATGCCATCTCCAATAGCCATTTATAATATTAATAAAAGATCATTAGGCAATCATGAATTGTAGTGTAACTCTTGTTCATGGATTCACCTATATATTCTCTAAAGTTACCCTTATCTAGGTAAGTAATTCCACTTATTGGTGTTCATGAGATAGAAGGGTGGATTAGTTATTAAACATGATATGGAGTAACCCTTCCATTACTAACGTTTAATATCTCCTAATAGAACTATCCCTCTATACCATTACTATTAATGATGGTTTCTCTTAATTCTATAAATAGTTTCTCATCTCTTAAAGTATTCCTTATCATAACCATCTATATAATCAACTAAGATTTACTTATGAAAATATATCAAAATTAACGAGTAATACTTTCCCTACAAGAATGATATTAAACGCATTAGGAGGACTCATCATAATTAAGAAAAGTGATTTATTATAGAATCTATTGGTATTAATAGTCAATCTTTAAGAGTATATTAAATATATGATGGTATTAATAGAATGTGATTACTTCATTCATATGAGGATAAATTAGAAAACACCCAAGGGGTTCCTCGCCCTCCTCTTGAGAGAAGAGAAACGCTAAATGAGTCCACTCAATCATAAATATAATGGTATATAGTCACAATAAAGGGAATACTCTATTCTGAATATATTTAACTTGGACTCAATAATATTTCCACTATGTCTAAATTATCTAAGATTATTATATATATGAAGTCCTTCTAATCATCTCTTCATGGTGGGAATATTATATAAAAAATGTATAACGTTTCTATATATAATCCTCTCTAAGGATTCATATATTAAAAAGGTCCTCATTTATGAAATTATAGGTGGATCAGATATAAGGTTAGGGGTCCATAAATAGAGCTTGGAGTGAATGTCAAAGGGAATATATTAGTCTATATACTTATGCGATTAACTAGCGAGGCTAAAATAGGTAATACCATAAGATATGAACTATATTAGCTGAAGCAAAGTGGTTCGTAAATAAGGCATTATGTGGTATTTACCTTAGGGTTAAATCTAATTAACTCATACCATCATTAAACTCTTTATATCATATTTAAGGATATATGTATATAATAAGAATTAATTTGATGGATATAATAAGGATGTGGTTTAACCTCTATAGCCAATATTACTACTATCCTAGATTAGTAATATTAACCTAATGACCCTAATCCATTTCTCTTGTTTGTATTATAGTTATTTAATTAACTATTTGGCTATAGCGGGTTGGCTTTTTCATAAGGTCATAATATGAAGGCAAAATAGAGGAGGTACTACTAAACTGTTGCATAATTGAGTACTATTATAGAGAAAATAATAGTACTTATTAATATTTAAGGCCATCTATTCTAATTAAGGTCATTATTATGTTTACATTAGGTCAATCCCTCTAGTTTATAAGTCCTCCTAACATTTAAAGTTCATTAAGTAACTATAAACATTTATGTGAGTGGTTATACCTAATCTCCCTCTATATTAATGTAAGTATCAACCTCAAGCATGATATCACAATTAATAAAAGATCATTAGGCAATCATGAATTGTCCTTAGTAAGGATAATCTCTTGTCATATACCTTGTTTACTTGAGGATCAATCAATTGTTTACTAGTTATTTTATCAATATCTTGGGCGGTAATCAACTAGATAAACCATTCCCATAATTTAGCTCTTAAGCTTCCTATTATAGGATAAGAACTATGGGAACTAAACCAAATACACGAGTTATTGTATAACCTTAGCTAATTTAAATTAGGCAAGTACTCTTATCTAATGTTTAGTGATAATATGCCTCATAATTGTATATTATCTAATGTTCACTAGTATAACATAGTTCTATATCAAATAAATATCGATTATCAATCATCGAATATTCTCACATCACCTTGGCAAATAGAATTGCCTCCTTGTACCTATTCTTATACTTAATTTTTGTAGAGAGGGTAATTAAGTACATGGTAAATATCCATCCCTCATTAATCTGTTGATATAATTAGGGGAATTACAAGATGTTTTTGATGATTACCTTAAACATAGCCTATTTGGAATAATTTGAGTTTGTCCATAAACAACTAGGTTAATATTTATAAAAGAGAGATTGACTATTGATATAAGAGGGAGCTATAATAAGTAAAAAGTGATTACCATCCTTAGAAATCATCTATATTGATGGAAATTTTGATCGTTCACTCTAAAGGAGAGATAGATGGAGGTAATAGGAACTAGAGAGAATAATCCTAGGCCACTAAATAAAGATATATGCAAAGTATAATCAATATGGTTCCATGATGTTATAATTAGTCATTCTTGTGATTTCAATTAATAATCCAATATACCAAATTTATCTTAGCCGATTAATAGGGGTTCCTCCCCTCCTCTTGAGAGAAGAGAAATGTTAGAATATAATTATTATGGACCCTATAATTTTGGGTAGATTAACTATTAAAATTAGAGTTTAATAGATATTTAGGGAGTATTACTATTTAGGGTATATCAACATGAGAGGGTCGGGGGTTCAATTATTGAATATAATCGTTATGGAACTTAATAGGGTTGCAAATATAATTGAGAGTCACGAATAGGCCAATAAGCTACATGTATTATCATATTAATCCTAAATACCAAAATTATTAGACAATACCAAGGATGACTTCATGGGGATAAATAACCTCTCTCTTGCTAAGAGATAAAACATAAAATAATTTATTCTTTGGTAAACACCCCAAAGATTACTATTATAAGTCCACGATCTCCTATTTAGGTGTTTATCATATAAACCGAGTAATCCCTCCAGTTTATATGAATTCATCCATTTAACAATTAGTGTTAATGAACCCTTGTTCATTCCTTAATAAACATTTTCTAGGATTAACAAGTAAAAAAACCATTGTCAAGTTACATCGAGGATAATTGTTAGTAGGTATTTATAAGGGCATTGTGAACATATTCCTCTATGATCACCATCACTTATATATGTTATAAGAGTCATTGTATTTGAGAGCCTTATCACCTTAACATCCAGTAGATATTTAGGCTGATTTCCTATTTCTCTAATAAGGGATATATGGGCCCCCTATTATGTTCGCTAATAGTAATAAATGACCATGGGTTAACAAACTCATGTATGGAGGGCTTAACACAAGTGCTGGACTTGTTTGATTACCAATGATCCTTATTATGACTAAATATAACTATAACTATAGTAAGATCGATGATAAATTGAAATAAGGCCACTAGTAATTGGGTACTTAACAAAATGATATACCAAATATATATGTATATACTATTACCCAAAATATATTGGGTAATAGTATATTATTAGCTGTTATGATAATATAATATTTAGTTATCGGTTATGGTAGATAGGGAAATATGATTTATTAGATTAATACCAGGTGGTCTCCTAGATTATCAACCCCTATAGAGATATATAATGTTAAAGGTTCGAATATAATGGGTATTTACAATTATGCGGATATATATATTTCATGGAGGGTACATTGTCAAGCCAAACTAATGGGAATATTTACTAACATAAGCTTAATACTACACTCTCCTTAGGTAGGACCATAATACTATCAAAGGTTCCATCATTAGCTTTCTCTCAAGTCCATACCATTTTATATATAATTTCAAATGATAATTAAAACCATAGCAATCTCTAGAGATTCATGATAACCATACATATATGGGTATGATTATAACTAGTATGATAAACTAGCCCTACTCTCTTTTTCTCCTAATAAATTGGGAGAAATGATAGAAATTATGAAGAAATTGTAATCCTATAGAAATTAATTGACTAAGAGGGATAGTCTATTGATTTATACCATACTAGTTCCCCTATACTTAGTGATCAGCTAATATTGAGAATCTTTTCCTTAGTTATGATACATTGATGATCTTGGTTAATAGATAACCAATCAAGAGCCTAGAACATAGTGTACCCTCTTGTCAGGAGTAAATAATAAGAATGGTTATATTTAATTAGGATATTAATAGGGTACATGATAATTTATTTGTGTATATTTTGCCATTTACAAAGGGTAAACTATATTCTCACTAAGTATAATATGGTTTATATAATCTAAGTTACAGCTCCAAGATTCTAGAACTAGTTGGCCACTTAGCCTATATCATTCTCTCCAACCATATGCTCATCACATTTTGATACCTATACAAGGGCATGATATATTTTCATGATTATAATTTAAAGAGTATAGAAAGTTATGGAACAAAAATATGCAATTTATCAAATAGCGTTACCTAACTCCTTTAGCATACAAGAAATGAACAAGGGTTCATTTAACACTAATTGTTGTGCTCATATTCGGGCATGGAGAATGATAATCATGAAAATATATCATGAAATTAATTCGTAGAGACATTTACTCTATAAATTAATATATTATCATAGGGGTTATAACCAGAGTTAAACTACCCCGGAAAAGATGGAATCAAGGGATAGGTATATTCACTCTTATATATGTCATAAATCTACATATAACCCTTGGTAAATATACCTCTATAGGCATTAACTATGGTTATAGTATATTATTGGCTAAACTTGGTATAAATGGCCTTAATATTATCTACAAGGGAAATATTTCATACCTATCTTTGGGTTAGTGACTTACGTAATTATACTTAGGTTTGACACCTCATTACTACTATATACACCAATAGATTAACATTATAGATTAGGAACTTTTAAGTAGCTCTCTTTGATATAAATAATTTGTCATTATCTCCTAGACAATTTTCCTTGTATGGTCATAATTTATCACCAAATTATTTTACCATCTAATATATCAAGCATAATGATATTATAGTATAGACCATATTATGACCCATATTAATCATGGATCATAATATCATCCATGTTGACATAATTAGAAATATATTTTATAACTAGTAATATATTTACACCTTATATTACCACTTTAATTTAGATTATAAGGGTAATAAAAAATATAGATTTGTCCGTTGATATCATAATCTCTCGGTGGATTCAATCTGCTTGTAGTAATTTGATTGGACTACGGATATTCCTCTATGATCACCATCACTTACAATAGGCTAGATAGTTCTCATATTTAGCTTATGATACTGTCTATCCAACTAAGGTTCTAATAATCATCAAATGTTGATAGTATTAACCTAATACTAAGCTATTTATGTACCCCCAAAAGAATTATTAGAGAGCTATTAATAGGAAATTTTATATTATTGTTCATCAACTAGGTAATACTATAATAAATTGGGCCATCAAATTATCCATCTCATTCCCTATCCAAATTTAAGGTTGTAACACCCGCGAAAATCCCGAACCATAAAATGACACGTTGTAGAATATTTATCTCTCTACATATATCATTCTCATTATACCATGAGAAACTAATGCTTGAAATGTGTGATTCATGTTAAATTAAATTTATTATGCCCGAGATCAATGGTTTAACTATTAAAGAAATCAAATATGCAAAATTAGTGTTTTAAGGACTAAATTCTATCCGAAATATTAGGTGATTTATTTGACGACTTTAGAGTGATTTTTGGATAAAATTTAAAGAATAAAAATTGTTTTTCTAGGTGTCTACTAGCGTTGTTATAAAATTTTATGATTTTTAGATAAATATAGAAAGAGTTATGGCCATTTTAGTACAAGTTGGTCTTGAGGCATCACTGCTTGGAATATTTAGGGGAAAGGAATTTTCGAATTTTAGAGGAAGAATTTCTGAAATTTAATGAAAGAAAAATATGTTTAGTTACTTGAACCAAGTTAGTTAGGAGGTTTAGTTAGCTTAAGTATGTAGTTAGACACCTAAACCATACATTAAATGAATTCATGGCCAACTCACCCAAAATTACCAACCAAACCAACCGACTCTTCCCCATGACTCACCACTTGCTTTCCACCTTACCTAATTAATTCAAGCCACATGTATAGCTATTGAATGCAAGGAAAAAGGGAGTGTATATATATATGGAAAGGATGAAATCTGATTATTTTCTTTAGACAAAACCGTAGCTCACTCAAAGGAAAGAAAGAAAAGAGAGAACCAATTGTGAACAAAGGGAGAGAAAGTCACGAGCAAGGAAAGGGGGAAAAAGGAAAAGAAAGGAAAAGAAGGAAAGAAAAAGGGGAAAAGCTAAGGAAAAGTCCTAATCTATGTAATTAGGTTTATTTTTATGCCTTAAGTTCTCTTTTTAAGGTGTTTAAGATGTGTGTTGGTTGTATTATTTATTATATTGTAAGTGGGTTTTCTTTATTGCTTTATGCAATGTAATTGATGTTATTATCAATGGTTAAGCTTATGTTTTATGTTGTGATGTTTGTTGGCTTGATTATGTTGGTTAGGTTGTTCTATGATTGGCGGATGCTATGGTTTGATTGTGATGATTAGTTGTGTGATTATCCGTTAAGTGTGGGAAGTTGGTATTTAGTTAAATCCATATATGGATGATTGTAGCTAATGGATTTGGTTGACCTCAACATGGTGGGTGAAAATGAGACTTGTATGGACTTGAATAAACATGAAGTAGGAAGGAAAGAAAATTGAAATTTTTGGGTTTTCGTGAATAAAATTTCGGGCGAGAGAGTTCCATAGCCTCCCACACGGGTGTGTCCTTGCCCATGTAATGAAGAAATGTGTTTTTCTTGAAGTCGGAGAGTTACACGGCCTCCTACACGGGTGTGTCTTTGCCCGTGTAATTAAGAAATGCATTTTTCTTGAAGTCGGAGAGTTACACGGCCTCCCACACGGGCATGTCTTTTCCCATGTAATGAAGAAAGGCATTTTCTTTAGTCGAACGGTTGCACGACCTCTCACACGGGCGTATCTTTGCCCGTGTAATTCATCGATTACTCAAAATTCATCCCTTTTACTACGTCCTTGCTCGGTTTCCATTCCTTTTACCAAGAAAATGTAATAAATGGTTAATTAGGCTCAAATAGATAGAAAATGAAGGTAGAAAAGTATACCTTAACATATTTGAAATTTGGTGTAAATATGAATAATTATATAATTCAAGAATACAATGACTTAATGATTTAAGTTACTATAGAAAAGAAAAGGGAAGTATTTGCACACATAATTAGACCCATGACTTAACCAATACCATATGTTGGTATTTCATTCTAATGAGTGGAAGATGATGATAAGGGTATGAGTATGCCCAAAACCCCGTGTGGGTTGGATTATGAAATCCTGTGTGGATTGGAGGAATGAAAGTGTAAGGTATAATATCCATGATTGATTGAATGTAATGAATGAGCATCACGTGCATCATATGCATTCGGGGGTGGATTGAAATAAGAAAAATGATTAAATTGAGATAGATGAGGTTTGGTAACCGAACCGAATTAAATATGCATGATTACAATGGATAATTTCGCCACCAAGGCTACAACGAGGGATAATCTCGTTACTAGCGATAGGTAATTGTTGAGGTTATTCGACAATGATTAAATGCCGAGGTTATTTGACGATGAATGAATACGAGGTTATTCGAATGATTGAATGTTGAGGTTATTCGACGGTGAATGAATGTTGAGGTTATTCAGCAATAGGTGATTGCCGAGGCTATTCGAAGTCATCAAGAATAAAACAAACTTGGTAATACCCGAGGTACTAGAAATTAAAATGTGATAAGAAAAATGGGGAAGTCCGGTAGCATTATATATCATGTGCATTGCCCTACTTACCGAGCTTTGGCTCATTGTGTTTTGTTCCATTCTTCTTTAACGGAAAGGACAACAATAGTTCGATCGATGATGCTGCTGATTCCTCCCAAAAAAGGGCTTATGTGTGACACGAGAAAATAGAGAAATCTATTTTGTTTATATTTTGGGGGTTTCGATGTTTGTAGGCGGTTAAATGGCATCTTCAAATACTATGATATTTTCTATAGTTGTATTCACCGATGTTAGGTAAACTTTATTTTACACATTTTAGTATGTATAATGTTATTTATTTTTGAGTTTAAGTTGGGATTAGATTGTGTCGGTGTGACGCGCTCCTCGCTTGGCCACTCCTATTCAGCAATAGGAGAGTGGGCCGGAATGGGGGCGTCACAAAGGTTCTTTATACGTTTGGTGATGGACTAATTATATACCAATACTATATAATTTCCCATAACTAAATAGGAGTTATATTGTCCACCTTAAACAAAATGGGGTGAACACTATTATAACCTATATAGTCGGCCCTAGGATTTAATCACTTTGTGCATATTATCTTTTAATTGATTGGAACCAATACCCTAATACTCATAGTAGGAGTAAAAAGTAGTACACTTATTTTAGATTAACTATTTAATTTTGGTGTAATCTTTTAGATAACAATATCTCTAAATAGATTAGAGAATAGGATATAATCAATTATAGCCTAATTAATAATGACTTTGCTTAGGATATTACTCTAACATGTTATCAAGATAACATCGTTCTCTTCTCCTAGACTAATTTTATTAAGTGACTCATCAAATTGAGATAATATCGATCAATTATCTATAGTAGTTTGTTACTTAAGCCTTTTACCATAATATCAATAGAAGAGGACGAGAGTACTTATGATAACCCTTATTAATAAATTATATGAGATTTTATATTATATCCGAGTTATTGATCGTAAAAGAGGATGCAAAATAACTAAGTTAATTTATTCTAAAATCTTAAGCTTAAACATAAGTGATCGATTTAATTTATTAATAAGGGATAACTAGCTGAATTGTCCCTATGCCAATTAATGCTCGTATCCTTATTTTCAATTAATTTAAACTCAAATTAGAAATATGTTATATGACCCTATACTAGCATACCTTTCATTTGTATATGAAATGTACCTGATAGGCACCATTGGTCTAACTAAGTATTGGTCATTATATTTAGAACCATATTGTAGTTTCTCCTAATTCACCCTTCCTGTTAATGATATTAGGCTGGAAATTGTAACCAATTAAATATTACATAGACTCATAGACCAATACATGAATTATTCCCTATCTATTAACTATTGGATGATTGTTGATTATTTATTGGTTCGGCCTAATAATGTACCCTCCCTAAATAATTGTATCTTAATACCATTATATATAGTACTATATAAAAAAAAAAACCAAAACATACATTATATTAGGTTAATATTTATAAAAGACTAGTGAATATAGGATTAAATACACAGTTTGAAAATGATATCTAAAATCACTATTTTTTTCATGCACCATGGAGATATCACCTAAAATAATGTTCATACTTACAATCAAAAGGGGAAATATGACTCTTAGTTAGGTCATATTTAATATACCTTAGTTTGTATTTCCCTACTCTCAATATCAAACCGGATAACTTGATAATATTTTATAGTATAACCTTGTATTAATCACCCATAAGAGTGAGTCCAACATTTTACCCTCCCTCATGACCATTAAGTAGGATTAATAAATAATTGTGACATATTTAATGCTTATACGATAAAATAAGGGTTAAATAGAGATGGTCCTAGTTTAGTTCATAGTACGGTGTAAAGGAGAGAGACTTAGTTTGCATACTATTTTATTAAGTTCTTTTTATTGATAAATATACCCTAGATACAACTCAATGATAGGTTGTAATGAGATATCAATGGCCTTCTAACATTAATAAATATTCTCTAGATTGTTATAGAGAAAATAACAATACTTATTAATAATTAAGGCCATATGTCGACACCAATCTATTCTAATTAGGTTGGTGCCGACAAATGGCCTTAATTATTCCTCTCTCCTAAAAGAATAATTGATGAAAGGCCAATTATCTTCACCATATTTATCATCTATTTTCTATCCGGTAGAATTATATAGATGATAGTCGTTATAGGATGTATCTCCCATGAATTAATGATAACCTACCTATTGGTCCCCATGTGGTATGTTAATCCTTTTATAACTATCTTTGATATCAATAATCTGATCGAATAGGTTAATACATAAATGTGAGCTTATAAATGCATGTAATGCTATATTACCATTTCATTACTCGAACTCGTCCATGACATTAACAAATATAATATTTACATTGGGTATTTAATTAGAGCAACCTTGTTCATTTGGATAATACCTATTTAAAGGATATTATAGTATAGAGGTAAGGTTACAATCTAATTCTTAATAGCCTTACTGATAATTACCTATTTCATGTAGACCTCTTAAATGATATCATTACAACCTAATAATTAACACCAATTTATAAGATAGTATAAGGACTATCTTTTTTAAATATTGCCAATAGGTATAAGGGTATTATCCAAATGGGATTCGTGCATTGATACATGATAATGACCTAGTAAGAGGGATCACTTATAAGTATGATTGTTCCCATTCTCATATTCCTCGGTAATGAGGGAGGGTACCTATTCTCCAATCTATTCCATAAGGTAACTATCCCTAGTCAATAAGTTTATAGAATTTAGTTTACTTTTATCTATTAAACTAATATTGTTAAAATAATAGATAGATTTTTCCATCTAAGAAATTCTAATTAGCTATAAAACCAAATCGTATGTTTAGTAGATAAAGGAGGGATGATATTACCAAGGGGTAATACAATAGGTTCATTCTTATAGAGTGTACTCTGAATTATTGGGTCGATAATCAATATTACTATGGTGATTAATCGATATATGGAGATGGTAAGTAATACGTAATAGAAAAATGGTAACTAAACTAGGGAGGATGGTATATATATATGGCAATGGGCACTATTTTGGGCCATTAGTCCCAACCGAGGGAGAAGTGCACTATATATATGAATTCTTAACCTATTAGCTCCATAATTAATAGGAATATTAAAAAATTATCTACTAATAATGACAGGTCAACTCTTTGGTATAAATATTCCTCCCTATTATGATAACATTAAGTGACTCCAAGCAAAATGCTTGGTCTACAAGTAAACCTTAGTTAATAGGATCAATATGAAATATAATAAATTGTATTTCATATTGATCCTATTAAATAAGGTTATCTATATATTAATGTTAATTTGAGAATTTAGAAATTAATATGGGAGAGGCTAGGGCCCATCTCATAGAAAGCCTCCTCCGAATAATTATCCATAATGTTACAACTTTAGTACAATCATATTCGTGTTTTGCATTAGATAGTTTGATGTTAAAAATACACCAATGAAATAATACACCCCATAAATGGTAGAATTATACAAATACCTAATAAGGATATATCGTAATCATAGTCAAATATTATATAGATATACCAATTACTCATAACCTTTTATAGTGCCATACCGTTTTGTTGTATATACCCTAGCTAATTGATTACTAAATATACTAAGTAAATGAGTGTCTCCCATAGTGGTCTTAGGTAGTGTGAAATAGTATCATACAATTATATCAAGTTTAGTCATATTTCATTATATATTATATAAATGAGAAGAGGAGCTATTTGATTTAGGTCAAATAGCAAGCTCAAATGTTAGGTAAACTTATTCAACAATCCTATTATACCTATATTAAGAGGATATATTATATCAATGAGAAGATAAGCTAATAGCAAGCTCAAATGTTAGGTAAACATATTGTAAGGCACCCTATTTAGACAAAGACTAGGATTTCCCAATAGTAACATTTTAGCGTATAAATTCATTTAATGGAATATGTCAAATAACCATGACTATATAGGATAATATATTGAATATCCCCTATGATAGCTCAACCTAACAAAATATAACTAATATATTTTCTCCTAATTCATAAGGTCCATTATGTTCATATACCTGGTTAGGATAAATATAGTCTATGTAAGGCCATTGAATAGCCCTAGGAAAGATTAGGTATATTTAATTAGACTATTTATTAGATGATCTATACTTATTATCGTTGAATTTTTAGTGTTCATGACGAGCCCAAAAAAGGACCCTTTAGTAAGGGGTACTCTATTTATATTAGCAACCATAGTAATCCCCCTCCATATTTACATTGTTAATACAAGAGATGTTTCCTATTCAAAAGGTAAAAGAGTGATAAACTTATTTCATGATATATAGTAGCGGAAATCCTCAAATATACGATGATATTAAGAGGGGTTTATATAGGGAACATATTTTAATTAGATGAAGTCTTCATTATTCCACTCTCTCCCTAATAGTTCAATTGCTTAGACCTCTTTATCTCATGAACACTCCCTATAAATGGTACCCATCCTTTTATTATGTAGTTTATTTTATAAATAATCCCATCCAGACCTTAGATATGAATCTTAACTAGAGGGAATAACCCTTACTCTTATTTGAGAGATCACCTATCGTGAGTGATCATACATTTATAAATGACCATTATATATTACTTAACAGATTAATAGGCATTATTTCTTATATAAATAACTAATTATCATTATTTATATATTGGTAACTAATATTTCCTCTAACTATAAAAGGTTATATTATCAACTTTCACTAGTAATAGAATTACCTCCAAGATGTTCACTCCAACCTCTATACACGAAGTTATCATAGCTCCATGTATTGTTATCACCCACATATTATTTTTAATAGAAACTATTGGTTAAATGATACACTATATAGAATGTGTAAACAATATCCCTAAAGAACCAAGGCTTACTACCGAGAAACCAATTATTATCAATATAATTTTTTTGACAAAGCATAATACCTATTCTATAATATCAATTGGGATATAATGTGTAAATATATTACTAGTTATAAAATATATTTCTAATTATGTTGACATGGATGATATTATGACCCATGATTAATTTGGGTCATAATATATAATGAAGAGTCCTATATGTTTACTATAAGGAATATTCATCCTTCTATGATCACATATATGGGATATATAGTATATAGCGACCCTACAGTAATTATAATTGGATGAACCGTGGTAACACTACTCCTTATATAGATTCATCAAATGTATGAGCATGGATGATAACACTAATATCTTATGATTAAAAGGAATCCCCCTTAGAATAAATTATGGTTAACAAAAATTCCAAGATAATAGTGAGGCAGCATAATAAGAGAATTATTGATGTGAACCCAATATATAAAGACAAGAGACCTAAACACCTTTGTCGCTAGACAACCCTAAGAACATGCCCAATCAGGTTACAATAAGCAAAAACCGACCCATTGCCTATAAGGAGGTAGAAACCGAAGCTATAATGCAATGGAATGAAGAACACTAGACCTTATAGAGGATGATAAGTTCGGAGAATCCATAAGGGTTGCAATCCTTGATAAGTTAGATTTAGTTCTCAAAAGAACAAAGAAAAAAAAATCTCTCAATTTTATTAACCCTCAAAATTAGTCTCTCCCCGAAGTAGTACTAAACCAGCCTCTAAATAGGCTAAACATGCCACTCCTAACCCTAAAAGAACTCTACGCATCCTTGGCACATAAGGAGAACATAAACAAACCCTAATGGACTTAAAAACATTCAAAAATAATAGGGCTTAAAACATTGAGCCCAAATCTGAGTTAATTAGTTAGTTCTAATTGTAATTAAGTTAGATATAACAAAAAAGGCCCAATATGATTTAAGGAGTCCAATCTTGGACTTGGATCAGATTGATAAGTCTTGGATCCTCCTCCTTTCTTAAGATGACGTCACAATGCTCCCATGCTCTCTTGGAATTGCATTCTACCCAACACTCTTGAATCAGCCCATGGAGAGCTTCTTTTAGCTTCTTAGCCCTAGCTCACATCATTAGACCATCTTTAATGTGTAATGGATCAAATCTTGGACTTGTAAACTCACCATCTTAGATCTCCCTTGGAGACACCACCTTGCTGGCCCATTTAACTCCTTGGTTTCCATTAATACAACATTGACTTTCTTTAATCTCATCATTCCCACTTTCCTCAAAATGATTCATCCTCAAATCTTTTTCTTGATGCTCATCATACTCCCTCGATTGGAGAACACTCATCCTCGAATCTTGTAATAGCAAAGTATCAAAAACATGTACCCAACCTATAAAATACAAACAAATAATGGCCAAAAAAATTCAGATTTAATTTTTTTCATTCGTCTCCTCTAGAAGGACAAATTCAATACATGGCATATTCTCTTAAAAATCACAATCATCTCATTGTTTTCCTTCTTTTGCACAGCCATAAGATTATCAAACTTATCCTTTTTGGCTCTTCTTATTGTTTTGCCAAATCTTCCATGAACATAGACTCTTCATTTTTAATACTCTCTAACTTCTCCTCAAGCATTAGTTCTCTTAAATTATGATTGAATTTGGATGCCTCGGTCTTGGGCTTGTAATCTAGCTTGGTTAACTCTTTATTAACAGCAAGCATAGTCATCATGATGAGTAAAAATTTGAGTGCTCTCAACACCCATAAAATCAGTAGCAACATAACCATTGTTATGAATGAAAGTTTGAGTGCTCCCAACCTTTTTTCTCTCAATTTCTTTTTTAACGCTCATTTGGTCCTCATAAACTTGCTTAGGTGACAATGGAACAAGTGTTACTTTTTGTCCCCTCATTTCAAATGAATATTTGTTGCTAAACTCATTATGTGTCACTTTTCTAACAACTTGCCAAGGTTTTACTAGCCAAATATGACCCATTCTCATTGGCACAACATCACACAAAACCTCATCCTTGTATCTCCCAATAGAAAAAGACACTATCACTTATTTGTTTACCTTGACTTCTCCACACTCATTTACCCATTGCAATGTGTATGGCCTAGGATATTCAATTATGGGAAAACTTAATTTTTCAACTAACTCAAGACTAGCGACATTGACATAACCACCCCCATCTATTATTAAATGACATACCTTATTACCGATGACACGAAATCGGGTATGAAAAATATTACCTCTCTATGTCTCCTCCTCGTTTTTCACTTGCATGCTTAAAGCATGCATAATTACCAATGACTTACCACAAACATCATTATCAACAGTCACTTCACCCTCTCCTTTAGGATTTTTATCTTTTGACATGCTTAAAGCCTACATAAAATTCATTAGTAATAAAAATTCCTCACACACACTCCCTCACGTGTTGCACTCACTTAAATTGATGACACTCAATGCTTGTGTTTGCTCTCTTTTAGGCTTTTTCTTTAATATGTTCACACTCTCTAGCCTTTCACCACTCTAACTCACTCATTTGATTCTTCTGAAAACTAATCCAAACCATATAAGAACTAACCAATTGCAAGTGACTCAACAACTTCACTTTCAAAGGATTGGATTTTAGACAGATTTGGAATAAGGAATTGATAAACCAATTCAAATAAGAATTTTAAGTTTTCAAATACTAAGAATGATACTAGAACTAACTTGAATTGAATTTAAATAAGATAATAACAAATGATACACAACGGGATAGAAATGAAATAGATCAAACTTCCTCTCTTTTTTTTTTAATTAAAACTTACTCTATTTGGATTAAAAAGAAATTAACTACAAAGACATGAAATAGAATAAAAGACAAGGAAAAAGAACCTTATTTATATTGAAAACGAAGTTAACTATAAATCAGGCTTTCTCTCTCTCTTTTTGATATATAAGACTTAATGTATCAAGCATAGGAACATGAGACTCAAATAAGAAAAGCTATGATAGAACAAGGAAGACACAACAAAGAGAATAAGATAGATATGGATAACCAACCCGACTTTGTACAACCTAGTCTTTGATACCAACTAATGTGAACCCCACGTATAAAGACGAGAGACCCAAACACCTTTGTCACTAGACAATTCCAAGAACGCTCCCAATCAAGTTATAATAAGTGGAACCTAACTCGTTGCCTATAAGGAGGAAAAAATCAAGCTATAATGCAATGGAGTGAAGAACGCCGCACCCTATGGAGGATGATAAGATTAGAGATGCCATAAGGGTTGCAATCCTTGATAAGTCAGATTTAGTTCTCAAACGAATAAAGGAAGAAAATCCTCTCAAATTTATTAACTCTCAAAATTATTCTCTCCTTAAAATAGAACTAAACCAGCCTTTGAATAGGCTAAACGCACCACTTCCAACCCTAAAAGGACTCTACATGACCTTCGCACATAACGAGAACATAAACAAATCCTAATGGATTTAAAAACATACAAAAATAATAGGGCTTAAAATATTGAGCCCAAATCTGACTTAATTACTTAGTTCTAATTATAATTAAGTTAGATATAACAAAATAGGCCCAATATGATTTAAGAAAACCAATCTTGGACTTGGATTGGATTAAACTCACCAATGGACCATCTTTAATATGCAATGGATCAAATCTTGGACTTCCAAACTCACCATCTTGGATCTCCCTTGGAGACGCCACCTTGCCAGCCCATTTGACTCCTTGGTTTCCATTAATACAACATTGACTTTCTTTATTCTCATCAATTACAACCTCTCCCATTATTTACCTATTGTGTTTTGATTTGTGTTGGTTTATGACTATATTATATGTCAACTTATCACAAGTGTGATCTCGAACATTCTATATAATAACAAAAGTTTTTCATCTAATAATTGAGGCATAATGTGCATAAAGTGGATAAGATATATAATTTATGCATTAAAATAGGCTTATCTAATTATTATCCAAATAATAGTTTTTTCTAAATGGTACATAATCATTTATATACCTTATCCTTTGTTATATTTTGATAACCCCTATTTTACTTGGTCTATATGTACTAAAAATATCAATGGGTGATTTAAATCAACATAATTAAAGGTATTCATGAAATATTAACCTACAACATGAACAACTATGAATGACATTAAACGCATTAGGAGGAAGGGTTATTGGTAAACTATTTTAGTGGGCCTATAGCTATTGAAATAACCCCCTAATACTCGGGTAATTATGATATGAATGTTGATATAATTGTATTAATATGTTTTCGATCACCTTTAACTATCACATAAGATTATTAGTATAACAAAAATATTAGTTACCTAATTTTTAATTTCCCAATAAATGGTCATAGATAACACTATTAATAGAACAATCTCATATATGGAACTATTACCCTCCTTATAAATATATTCCTTGAGTTAACTCCTATTCCATAAGTAATATCTTATAACCATATATAGGCGAATATATATGGTTATAAGATATTTAATTTGTTCATATCATAATATTGTAGGATATAATCACTTAGTTATATTAGTTATTGGTCGTAATATTGGCCATAGAGGGACATATTATGATCCCTACATTACCCATAATCCCTAGTTATTCTCATAGAATTTGCTTATATTAAAAAATTAATGTTTGGTTTCTACCACTCTGTCTCTAATTAAAAGGATTATATATCTATGATAGATAATAATAGATTAATAGAGAGCCATAAATTATGGTTTGGATTTAGTAACTCTTTGAGGATACTATCAAACATATAGCTATTATAGGAGGGGAAGAACACTATTATGAATAATTTTATTAAAATCTATATCAGCCATCTCAATTCCTTAAACTCGCCACATTGCACAACTGGGTAGATATTGTACGGAGGACATAGTAAATATGATCACTATGATTTAATAATTGATACTGATAGGATATGTTGGCTATCCTTTTAACCAATATCGATGGCTAAATTAAGAGTTTAATAATATTATCCATGCTATAGTAGGAAAATACAAGTTCACCGAGAGAGTACACTATTATCATTTACTAGATACCTTCTTATAAGTAGTGATCATATTTACTGTGCCCTCTATAAAATATCTACATGAAACTATTAATTTACTAAACTAGAGTTATCAATATACTACTTATAAATCAACAAGAGAGAATGAGTTAACAATAGCCCATAATTATGTAGAATCGATATCTTAATTCACCTATATAGCTATCACATTAATAATATTATCCTTATTGTTGTACTTTTAGATGCAAGGGGAACCACGGATCTTAGGGATATACAAGGGACGTCTCTCTTACTCCGAATCAAAGAGCACTTCTAATGGTTGATAAGACTATCAAGCGGGTTAATAATAGATATAAAAATCAACTATATCGAGAACCACAATTAAACTATGGATGACCCCAGGACAAAATATAGTTGTGATGTATTGCATATCCTCCTATAACCCAACACGGTTATTCAGCTATTTACCATTGTAATCTTATGTATGGTGGCACTCCAATATGTTAGGTAACATAGCAATGCTTACTAACTCATAATTTCATAATGAGTCCTTATCATTGTAGATATAAATACATATTAGTTGATCAAATGTATAGCCAATAACTCTTCTAATTAGTAGCATTAGTCTATACTAATCCCTTGTATATTTAGGGTTGAGCTTATATCATTCAATTATGTACCTAATTGATATGCCCTAATACTAAGGTAATCTTCACCATCTAAGTACCATGTCATTATTAATATGTAGGCAGATTACAGCTATATAAGATATATATTATTAATATACAATTATAAGTAATTAAACCATAATTATATCAACTTAAATGTAATTCCCATGGAAGTTAGATGGTGAAGATTACCCCTATGGAATATATTTACATTCAGTAAAGGATATGTTGTTAATGATTCAGATTATATGTATAATGAACCTTTAACTATCATAGTATATCTATACATCTTATATGTATAATGAACCTAATAGTTGATGACAATATGAGAGAGGCTAACCATTGTCATCAACCTATCTAATGCAAAAATTATTCCCAATAGGTATTTATGATTTATTCTGGCCTATTTGTAAAATGATGAGGAACTATCCCACCATCGGTTATCCCAATATATTATCAATAGTTCTTATTATTTACTACTAATAGCCTTGTTAATCATAATCTTTTGCTTATGTCTTTTGTGTTTACCTATTAAAATTATCTTAATAAAGTAATCCTTAGTCAATAACATGGAGTCTGTGGGTTTCTATTATGAGTGCATATTTCTAATACTTATTAGCCTATGGTTACATAATAGGTATATCAAATAATTGATAGGGTATAGGGATTTATCTAGTATGTATAATCTATAGCATATAAAGGGATACCAAGGATCCAATCAATTCATGAATAATTTACCAAATCTAGAGAGTAAAGGGAGAGGAACTATTAGGAGTGGGATACTTAACATGGAGATTACTAACCCTAACTCATTCATGAAATACACATTGATATTTACCCTTTGAGCTTATTTTCACATAATATTTAATGTTTAGGATGGATATTGACTATTTATTAAGTTGAATATTTCAAGTGTCATGACTATTAATAGGTTAAGTTGAATACTTTTGTGGTTAGGTAAATTGAATCACCCAATTTATCCTCTCCATGGCTCCAAATGACATATTGCCTTTGTATAGTAATGGTGCTGACCCCTAATAGATGGTCTAGTTAATATCTCCTAATTTTCTTAAAGAAATATATTGGTTATCCACTAAATGTTCCCCAAAATGTCTCAAAGGAAAGATTTAAGCCTTGATTATACCAAAAACTCTATCGTAGATAGATAGTAACTGCATCATAAATTATATAATTTAAGGCTATCTATGGACTTATGAATAATCTACCATTCTAATTTGGCAATATAGTGTATACCTTATGGGCACTATTTTGATAAATATGTAATAAATCGGGAGTTTATGATAAGCTATAGAGGAAAACATAGAGAGTATGTATAATTTATTATTAGTCACCTCATAATATCTCTATAGTAAAGGTATATGGCCTAACTCCATATGAAATTATGCCTTTTTCCAAGGTGAGGGAAATATTGGTCTATAGTTGTGTCTAATATTGGTGATCGAAATAACCACGAAGACATCCCTTGTCCAATATCCCTATTAATATGGAAAAGTAACCCAATAGGGATATTACTAATTAGGGATTTTTTTAGATTAATTATTTCATTACCATAGCCTTAAAAGAGATGCCTATGAATGCATTATAATGATTATCCCTATAAGTGAAATTTCCATCGGGTTGTTGTTGGACCTAAAGATTTCACCAAGGTCTCTCCATCGGACTAAACTCTCACTTAATATCACATTGCCTAAGATGTTCCTCCCTCTATTTACCCCTATATAATCAATCGACAGGTTACACATTAATTTAGAAGTTGAAGTATTAGAGCAATTCACTTTTCTATAGAATGCCCTTTCTCTATCTCCCTCTCTATATTAATGTGTAACTTGCCAATTTATCCTATATGAGAGGAACTCTATGGCAATAGTTCTTTACAAATCTTGCATGATATACTCACTATTCATATAAATTAACTAATTCTGATAGGAATATAATTAATAATCCATAATTTGATCCACTTTGGAAAGGGAGGAGAAAGCTTATAAATTGAATATGATGAGGTTACCTATTCACCTCATAGGAGGGTTATTCTCCCATTTTTGTCAAGGTTGTTACCATTTATTAATTAACTAATATAACTATCTTAGGATATATAAGGCCTATGGTCCAAGAGTATTATGAGGGTAACCATACTCTCTCTTGGTTAATCGAGCCATAATTGAATTATTTGTAATAATATACCCGATAATGGAATTAATGATTCTCCATATATGCTAATAGTGTATGATTATTGGAAATGCTACTAGTTTATACTATTATCCCCTGCATTAGCCACTCTTATATATAGAATTAGTATAATATACATTATAGGTATTCAAGTAATTAGGTTGATAGAAATAATGAACAATTATGTATATTAATACTCGGGAATATAAATAGGGCCTTATAGTTGAACATTGGTAGCGTAAATAGAGGGAATCCCGTTAAGAATATTTATGATATATTGACTATTTCAAATAGTGGCCTAACCTTTAGGAGAATGCCCTTCATGAATATAGCCCAACCTCGGAGAACATTGGGCATAATACTATCCATTTACTTAGTTGATTAAGGGATAAATATAAGATATGCCCCAACTTACCAATAGTTAACTTATAAGGGTATATGCCCACAATATAGTATAATTAACTAATAGTATACATTAGTTATCAACTAGGAAGAGTACACTATTCTTAATGTACAATTAGCATGACTATTCAAGTGTATGTTTTAAGGATATTCCCCGACACAATAGAGCTCCCAATCTTGATCCACTTTTTATGGGACTACAAAATTATATGCTTAAAGAGTAATTGGTATGATTATAGTATTTAAGCTCATATATTATGTTAATATATTTCAAGTTATATGTCAATTTATATGTATTAGCGATACTGTATCGATATAATTTAGGCTATCCTAGTACTAGTCTATCAAGAATAACAATAGTTATCAATATTATAGCATATGAGCTTAATCTTACAAATTAGCATCCAAACCTTGATTTAAATACAATAAGTACATAAGTAAGAGGTGTACTCGCTAGCATATTTATACATATTTGTCCATGTATATGTTTTTACAAAAGTTACCTCTCCTTGAATTATATTATACAGATTATGGACCGTTCATCATGTATATATTAGGCTACAACGCATTAGTGTTATTGAAGATCATTAATGGAGATAGTTCTAAGGTCATACCTTTTCTATATAATTTTGATAATGACTTGATATTAAGGCTAGAGTGTTGTAGAGTAACTCTTGTAAAGGTTATCACATTACATTTACTGGTAGGAGAATACATACCTAAAGTTAATCATGCCAATTAGTATCTCCTTATATTAATCTAAGTAACTCATATTTATTAAAGTTATAATGAGTAAACATAAAATTGATATGTGGATAAGACCATATTGATGCACTTTTAATTATATCCTAACATTTTTGGGATGAATGCCTCGATGACACCATATTATGTTACCTATTAACCTTTTGATAACTATTCAATCAGAATACCATAGATTAAGATACAATTATTATACAATGTATAGGATATAATTTATGATACATAATCACTAATCGATTAATAGTTATCATGAGAATAAATGTTCATGAAATAATTTCTGTCTAATTAGTATAGATGATACCATATTAACGAAAGTTAGGACAAATGTAAAAAGAGAAGAGACTTAATATGGTTCATCTATTTAAGGAATTCCATAATCACTTATTGATAAGGGCATACTAAATAGAGTTATCCCAATAGGATAATTGATCCTCATGAGTCTTCAATAAGTTATTATATATGCATTTACAACTCCCTAATAGGTGATCAACTATGTTATTTTAAAATTTATCTCCCAAAGAATATATCACAACTAATAAGTATTATAATGGGTATCTTAATAGTTGGCAAATAAGGCCTCTTCCAAAGGCCTTAAGCTTATCATGGCTAATCATATGTTGATATATGGTTATAATGTCTATTAACAATAGAGTATAACAAGCAGATGGGAATCAAATATCCTAATGTTAAAATCAATATGGGTAATATGTATAATAGTTTAATTGCATGCTATTAATGTACCTATTGAGACATACATTCACTATGGAGGTATAATGGCATCTTAGCCCAATATGTTAGAGACTATAACATAATGGCACATAGTTAATCTCATAATTAGTCGACATCTCAAGTATTGCTAGATGAATTATTACCTTAATTTTGATTAACCCTCCATAAAGAGGAATATTTTCCATTGTTATTAAAAGAGATCGTATAGTTGGCCAATAATTTGATAGAGTATATCATAACTATGAACGGATAATTATCCACAATGGAGAATTCTTGTGTATAATCTATTAATATCACCATTGTTATCTCCCTATTTGTTAAAAGATTGTAGTAACCAATTGTTAAAATATCACAACTATGGAATTTGTTAATAATCTAATTTTATTTATAATTCCCTCTCATTATTGATAGGTTATACAATGACTAATTATGACTAATTAATCTCATATATATTACATATAGGTGACCATGGTATATGTAATTATCATTTTTGGTTAATATGCCATGAGATAACTTAAATCGAGGTATTAGTAGAGAAGATAATCAATGTTATAATCACCTATATATTTTAATTGGCTATAATATAGTCCATACCGTATCGGTGGACATTAACCAATCAAGGGGTCAACAATACAAGTGGTTAACAACTACTTATAATAATTTTACTAACATTATCTATAACCTAATGGCTAATATAAGAGATAATATTGGTCATTGGTAATATTGGTCCCCTATGACCCAATCTCCTTATGATTAGACATAAAATTATCCGTCAGTACATAAGAGATATGATTCTTAAAATGCCTATTGATATTAAGGGTAATAATGAAGGGTTCTTATCAACTCTAATTAGGATGAATATACGATAATAACTTGAATGTAATCATTGTTATATCCTAATAATTAGTCTATTATAGGCCGATCCCTCTAAACTTAATATGTTAGTTAATTTGGGAGGTTGAAGATACCTTCTATGGTAAGCGTGATAGTTAACTTACACCTCATCATTGAGGATAACAATTATGGAATGGCTCTAGGCCACTAATTATGACCCTAAATATCTCCACATTTGTAAGGTAACTGTCACACTTACCATAGAGGGAATCTTTAACTTATTTATGTAATTACCATTATTACAATGGGTAAACATTGTAACCAGCTCGAATGTCTAATCATTACTAATGGTAATATACTTAGGTATCTAATTATATGTCTAGATGATATAAATGGTCATCCTAATCTATTTAATCAGTTAGATTATGTCTATTGATAAGATAACCTATATGCTTATTATAATATAATGAGGGGACTATGAGATAGTAGAATCGGTAAAGTATCCTCACTACATATTACTATCTTCCGATATATATCATCCCTAAATATTATACTACATAAATAACTATTTGTCTAGCCATACCTCATCATGAATAATCACCAAATGAACCAAATCACTCAATATTATATACCAGCACATAATTTATCCTCTATAGTATATTCCCCTAACCCTATAATCAATCGAGTCCTTGTTTAGGCTACCTAGTAAATAGTAGGGGAGGCTATAGTCAATATTTACCAACTTTATATAGAGATAACTTTCTTCTAGAGATAAGTAGGGGAGAATAATCCACTTGAATATCTATATTAGAATTAATTGTTATATTTTACTATTATATATAATGACTAATTAATCTCACTATGTATGGGTTACCTAGTATATGTCACTCTATAGTATATGTTCGATATATTACCCACCTATATTATATGGTCTTATCCACATATAATTGATATGTGGATAAGACCATATAATATCCTAATTAGACATTCGAGCCAATAGTTACTAAGGATACTAGCCTACTCATTATCATGTTCCATGAGTATACGAGGATACTAGCTTACTCATTATTCTATTCTCCCATATTATTCAATAAAACCTAATAAGGACTAACTAGAGTTATTAGAGTTTATCAATAGGCGTATCTCATTTCACTTGGAGATGCCACCTTGCTGACCCATTTGGCTCCTTGGTTTCCATCAATACAACCTTGACTTTCTTTATTCTCATCATTCCCGCTTTCCTCAAAAAGATTCATCCTCGAATTTTTGTCTTGATGCTCATCATACTCCCTCGATTAGAGAACACTCATCCTCGAATCTAGTAATAAGAAAGTATCAAAAACACGTACCAACCTATAAAATACGAACAAACAATGGCCAAAAAAATTTAGATTTGATTTTGTTGCCATTCATCTCCTCCGAAAGGACAAATTCAATATATGGTATATTCTCTTGAACGTCCATAATCTTCTCATTGTCTTCCTCCTTTTGCATAGCCACAAGATTATCAAACTCGTCCTCTTTTGTCTCTTTTTGTTGTTTTGCCAAATCTTCGATGACCATAGACTCTTCTCATTTAATACTCTCTAACTTCTCCTTAAGCATTAGTTCTCTTAAATTAAGATTGAATTTAGATGCCTCAACCTTGGGCTTGTAATCACGCTTGGTTAAATCTTTATTGAGTGCTCTTAACTTTTTTCTCTTAGTTTCTTATTTTATGCTCATTTGGTCCCATAAACTTGCTTAGGTGACAATGGAACAAATGTTAATTTTCGTCCCCTCATTTCAAATGAATATCTATTGCTAAACTCATAATGTGTCACTTTTCTAACAACTTGCCAAGGTTTTCCTAGCAAAAAATGACCCACTCTCATCGGCACAACATCATATAAAACCTCATCCTTGTATCTCCCTATAGAAAAAGACAATATCATTTCTTTGTTCACCTTGACTTCTCCACACTCATTTACCCATTGCAATGTATATGGTCTAGGATGTTTAATTAGGGGCAAACTCAATTTTTTTTAATAACTCAAGACTAGCAACATTGATACAACCATCGCCATGTATTTTCAAACGAAAAACTTTATTATTGACGACATGACATCATGTATGAAAAATATTATCTCTCCATGCCTCCTTCTCACTTGTCACTTATGTGCATAAAGTACGTATAATTACCAATGACATGTTTAAAGACTTGCACAAAATTTGTGAGTAATAAAAAATCCTCATACACACTCCCTTACGTGTTTCACTCAAATTGATGACACTCAACGCTTGTGTTTGCTCTCTTTTGGGCTTTTTTTTCTTTAATATACTCACACTTTCTAGCCTTTTACTCGCTCTAACTCACTCTTTTTGTTCTTTCACAAACTAATCCAAATCACATGAGAACTAGCTAACCGTACGTGACTTAACAACTTCACTTTCCAAGGATCAAATTTTTGGACAAATTTGGAAGAATGAATTGACAAACCAATTCAAACAAGAATTTTAAGTTTTTGGACACTAGGAATGACATTAGAACTGACTTGAACTAAATTTAAACAAGACAATAACAAATGAGACACAACAGGATAGAAACAAAATAGATTAGACTTCCCTTTTTTTAATTAAAACTAATTCAATTTGGACTAAAACGAAGTTAACTACAAAGATAAGAAATAGAACAAAAGATAATGAAAAAAACCCTAATTTATATTGAGAAAACTAAGTTAACTACAAATCAGACTTTTTCTTTTTATTGTTTTTATAAGAGTCAATACATCAAGCAAAGGAACACGAGACTCAAACAAGAAAAGCTATGGTAGAATAACTAGGAAGACACAACAAAGAAAACAAAATAGATACAAAATAAAAGACACAAGGACTATGGATGACCAACCTTACTTTGCATAACCTAAGCTCTGATACTAATTGATGTGAACCCCACACATAAAGACGAGGGACCCAAACACCTTTATAGCTAGACAACCCTAAGAACGCACCCAATCAAGTTATAATAAGGAAAACCTTACCCATTGCTTATAAAGAGGTAAAAACCGAAGCTATATTACAATAGAGTGAAGAACGTCACACCCTATGAAGGATGATAAGTTCGGAGATGCCACAAGAGTTGCAATCCTTGATAAGTTAGTTTGAGTTCTCAAAAGAACAAAGGAAGAAAATCCTCTCAAATTTATTAACTCTCAAAACTATTGTGTAAGTCTAAAATAGAACTAAACCAGCCTTTAAATAGGCTAATAGGCCACTCCTAACCCTAAAAGGACTCTACTTGTCTTGCCATCTAAGAAGAACATAAACAAACACTAATTGACTTGAAAGAATACAAAAATAATAGGGCATAAAATATTAAGCCCAAATTTAACTTAATTAATTAGTTCTAATAGGCTATAATTAAGTTAGATATAACAAAATAGGCTCGATATAATTTAAGGAGCCCAATCTTAAACTTGGATCAGATTGAGAAGTCTTGAATCTTCCTATTCTCTTAAGATGGCGCCATAATGCTCCCTTGGCCCCTTAGAGTGCATTCTGCCCAACACTCTTAAATCAGCCCATGGAGAGCTCCTTTAAGCTTCTTAGCCCTACCCCACATCATTGGACCATCTTTAATGTGTAATTTATCAAATATTAGACTTGCAAACTCACCATCTTGGATCTCCCTTAAAGATGCCACCTTGTTGGCCCATTTGGCTCCTTGGTTTCCATCAATACAACGTTGACTTTCTTTATTCTCATCAATAGGGATAACTATGGGTCAAACATAGACCATCTAAATCTACTAGGTGGACAGGATCAACTTGTCCCTTATATGTTATCCTATACTAGTGGATGATATATAATAGGACCAAATCATTTCGATTGTTTGATAGATCATAATATCTATAGGTACCCTCCCTCATTAAGAATAGGGTATAGTATTATAGTTTACCTATACGTATGGGCAACCAGAACAAATAGGGTACCCCTATTGAACTAGAGAATATTCCCTAATGTGACCATAATATTCTATGTATTACATTGATTACACCATTTGTATGATCTTTATATGATTAAGATTTATGGTTACCCTGTCTAATGTCATCGGGCATATACTCATAGCCTAAAATGATTATTAGAGTGAAATAATTTAGTTATGGGTGTAATTATATCTTATTGTATGACTCTTATACCAAATCTCAAGTTACTAGAACCATATAGATTGTTGGTATTTTACTTAATTGTACTATCCATTCATATTAATTTTTTTACTATATTTAAATTATAATTGATTAGACATTTGGGTCAATAGGTATATCCTTATAATATTCAAATCTAATTAGTTAATTTAGGATGGGAATCAACCTTTTTATAATTGGATACTCTAGTGACTATAATTTAGGTTAATATAGGTAAATATAAGGCAAATTAGGAATTGATCAATATAATAATGTATATTGGGTAATATAATAGGCTATGTCCTTAATTGTTCATAAATCCCTCTCAAATGTTTACCTATTCTCTCAATTCTATTGAATGGGGTAACCATATGTGAAAAGTCAAACTTATTCTTTGTAATAATATTAAGTGGCCATAATATGAGCATTAATATGATTCACTATTAATAGTATTACTTACTATCTATAGGGTAATGACCTAATATCTATAACTATTAACCTATAATATACTATTTGATCAAACATTAACTAATCATATCCCTTACAATATTAGTGGATATCCTTGATATAAGGTTGGCACTTATGTTATATAAATAAACGGATAGGTATATTCACTCAATTTATGTTATGTAAACACCTAATATAATAGATGGATATGAAAATGTTACCCTCCATTTTTGCTATGTAACTCAATTAATATTATCTATTCCTCTATATGTATGGGGATATAATATAACAATGTGATAAAATGACATATAGCCTAATTGTGCCCCACTAAAAAGATTATGAGGAGTAACTACTAACTACCACTCTAATGTAAGCATCAACCATATCAACCACTCTTAGAATGCGACCATCGGTAGATATTTCCCTCTATCATAACTCATTTCGCTCAAAAATTGGTTATGACTTCAATTTTGAGGGTATAAAGAACCAAGGGGTAATATGCCCGTAGTATGAGAGTAATCTATTAGCCTTATAATTGTGAACTTGCCCCTAATAATACCTTATAACTTTACCAAATCCTTGTACACTCTCAAATGAGAGTGAGGGCTATTAACGGAGTATACAATTAACCCTAAAATATACTGATCCTACTTCACCTACTCTATAATATCAATAATCCTCATAAAGATGTATACTAATATATTATGATCGTCCAGTATGCCTTTCTATTATTTAACTTAACGGGTATTATAATTCACCTAAAATATATTGCATCATCTATGCCCTAATATAGTAATTGTGAACCATTTAACTATGCTTGTATAGTAAGGTCCCAATAGTTTATGATTATCATTAAATTCAGTTCCCATATTTCTTGATATTTAATGTCTACCTCATAACCTTACCAAATCCATAAGTCCACTATTCCCACTTGTTTGAATAGGTAGTGAATCAATATTAATAATGTACTTTATTAGGGCTACTAATAACTTAGAATTGTGGGTAGCTCTATTATATAATAGGGCCTTATTAGCCCATATTAGTATTCTAATTATATTCTCTTACTTGTTTAATATTCATGATATCTACTAAACTCCACCCAATTAGGTAAATATCACCCTAATTATGGATGAACTATTAAATATATAGTTTTGATAGCCTTAAATATAGCCATAATAATATGATTATTACCATTTTGATATTTAATTATCAAAAGAATCATGATCCTAATTAGTTACACCATTAATGTTGCTGAATTATCCTATTAGGGATCATATTATCTAGCCTAATTTATGATTGAGTTGTGGAAAGGGATATCTTATTTTTATTGAAGAATATACACCAAGTAATCTATGTCATTAACTAGAGAAACCTCCTATTTATATGTCTATTAATACTAGTGAATATATGAGTTGTTCTTAGAGTACTAGATATTCTCCCTCCATCCGAGGATTATTTTTATTTAAGGTTTAATATCAAGTTTGGTTAACATAGTCCCAATGAGGTAATTTACTTATAACTGGAGACCTTACAATGGTGGCTGAATTGCCCGAATATTATAGTATGTCCCTATCAATTGATTGAGTTGTGGAAAGGGATATCTTATTTTTATTGAAGAATATACACCAAAGTAATCTATGTGATCAACTAGAGAAACCTCTTATTTATATGTATATTAATACTAGTGAATATATGAGTTGTTCTTAGAGCACCATATACTCTCCCTCCATCTAAGGATTATTGTTATTTAAGGTTTAATATCAAGTTTGGTTAACATAGTCCCAATGAGGTAATTTATTTATAACTAGAGACCTTACAATGGTGGCTGAATTGCTTGAATATTATAGTATGTCCCTATCAATTATAATTTGGTATGCGTGAAATATACCAATATCTCCCCATTATTCATTGAGAGGTATTACCATATATTTACCCTTATATAATGAACATCATTGATAAATAGATCCACTCTATTTAAATCCATAATGTATCACATTAGTTAATATATAATTGATGTATATATACTTCTACCAATTCGATCAAGCAATATAGTAGGAAATTATTCTCCCCTATGATAACTAGATTATAGTTAGTAGAAGTGTTGGGACATTTTGAAGAGGTTATATGGGATATACCTACTCACCATACAATAGATTAGGTTAGCCATTGAGGATAGTAAGTTACAAATCAATTTAATTGCTGCATGAATTAACAAAGGTACAATCTATGAAGGCATAATAGGCTATAAACGGCTTATCACCAACCATAATAGTATTTAATCTCTATGGAGGTGATATATTAAACTAAGGAATATTACCTACCATATCAAAATTAAAGGAACTAATAATGTGTTAACAAGGGATGATTTTTAATCAATACATTTGAATATATGTATTTTACCCTTAAGGGGTGCTCCAATTTTTGATATGGTAATTTGAGTATAATTAACGACAATACCTTATGGTATGATACCATATATTATTTGGACCTCATAAAGACAACACTCATCACTTAGTCTTTTAATATTGACCTATTATAGTGTACTTATTAGCTACAATTGGTAACAAGATATAATTCTCATTACTAATCTTTTCATGGTGCTCATATAAAAATAAACGGATAAGACTAGGCATCCTAGGAGATACTTATTAAAAGGGCCCTATTTATATATACTCCACTAATATACCTGGTTACCTTATTGACATATATTAGGGAACCTTAGTCGATCATAGGGTTAAGTTGGTCCGTACATTATCTATTATTCCTTCCAATAGAGAATGACCCATTAAGATTAGTAGACCTAAATAAAGCAAGCTACTCTTGCATGATATCATACATCATTATTGATTTATAGTTACCCACAACAACTCCTATCATTAAAGTGTATCCTAATGAATGGACGAGACCATACTCGGTATAAACATATTTATACCTACCCAAGTGAATAAACAATATAAGAGCATTAGTATTGTTCCTTTAATTATTATTAGGGATACCATATCAATATAACTACAACTTTATTAAAAAATTTGTAATTCCCTATGACCAATTAATGTCATATATATATATCACAGAGGTGACCATGGTATTTTGTAGGGTATATGCTCTTAGTTAAGTATAGGGAATCACCCTTATGACAATATCTAATTACCATATTTAATTACCCATCCTAATTTCGCCTACTCAAGTTTCATATTAGGGTGAGTTATGATATTCCCATTATTGTTCCATTAAATAGTTGTGACCCAAATAATGGTATCGGTTTAGTAGATATTCGGGACGTTTTATTAAAATAGAACACATAAATGCTATTCCATTTATATGATAGACCATAAATAGGGGGTCACATGGATACACTCCAAATAACCATCTTACGGGAGCATTTATTATAACCCTAACTATAATGATTAATTTATACCAAATACCTCATTCATAATGAATTGAGTGAGTACCATAATACTTATAAGACGGAGAAAATCAGTCTTATCCACATCAATTGTGTACCATAGGCCATAAACTTATTCACTTAGGTGTTGTTTGATAATCGGGAATGACACACCGGGAATGGGAATTCTCACTTCATTCCTTGATGGTGAGGTGTTTGGTAATCGGTAATAATATGGGAATGGGAATAAACTTTTTGTAAGATGTCATTACTTTTGGAGATGCGAGTTTAAGTGGGAATGAGAAAAAAAAGGCGCTATTTTTTTATCTTAAAAATATCATTAGCTTTTAATAAATATTACAATTATGCCATTATAAATACTAATCTCTTTTCCTACGATACCTAACTAGCCACCAAAACTCATCTCTTTCCCAACAACCCTTTCTCGCAGTAGCCCTTTCTTCTTCTCTCGATCTGTTTTTTTTTATCTTGAAATAAATCTAAATTGACATTGTTTTGTGTTCCCTTTAATCTTAATTAGGTAGCCACCAAAATTGCAACATCATATATGTCCCTTAACGAGTAATATTTCTCTCTTGTGTGTGTTTTTTCTCTTTTAACAACTAATCTTTCTCTCCTTGTGATATTATTTTTCTTCTTTATTGATAATTTCATAGTTTTTATTGGAGTTAGATTAATGGGCAAGTGATATTTAGGATTTTTAGGATTTGTGGTAGAGATAATTAATGTATGAGGGAAAGTTTGATGGGAGAATATGGCGAGTGAGAGTTAAAAAGGGTTTTTAATGTTAAAAATAGCTCTATCTTGTTAATACCAAAATTGGTCTTTGGTAAAATCTTGATTCCGCAAATGGGTTTTTAACGTTTTTTACTTTTATTTTCAAAAAGTAAATATTTTTTGAAGTGATCGAGTGAGCTTATATCATGTGTGTATCCCCTCCGATACTCGAAAAGTGAGATCTTTCACCTCTTTGTTCCTTAAAAGCCAAGTGGGTCAGCCTTCTTCATTTTCCCTCTCTTTGAAGTTTTCATTAATGGGTTTCTTTATTACGAGCTATATTTGTAGTTTGTGAAAGTGTTGTGGTTTTTCTTGCTTTCTTTTCTTTGTTTTCTGTTTAAAGATTGGAACTTTTTTGCGCTTGGAGTTTGAAAGTTTTTGTCTTTAGTTGGAATCGAAGTAGCGATGATTGATTTATTGATATTTGTAATCGTGCCTAGAACTTCTTTTGGTTTATATAGTAGTTGATATGATAATGGAGTTGGAACCACTCGACTATGTGATAGTGTTGTAACAAATGGGTTTTTAACATTA
Source organism: Dovyalis caffra (assembly GCA_963924115.1). NCBI lineage: Eukaryota > Viridiplantae > Streptophyta > Magnoliopsida > Malpighiales > Salicaceae > Dovyalis > Dovyalis caffra. The sequence continues at coordinate 76,428 of CAWUPB010000231.1, read as the reverse complement.
AAAAAAATAATTAAAAAGGTCTCTCAATATCTTAAATTTCTCTCTTTGAATGTGTTTATGCATGAATTTATTATAATTATAAGTGTGCCTACAAAATATGGAATCACTATTATTTATGTACACAAATTCTACACGAGGAATTTGCTTAGGTTTAATATGAACCACCTTATCCGTACAAAACATTTCACCCATCCTCTTTTCTTTCTAATAGTTATGGCTCGTTCACCTCGCAACGAGAGATATTGTTAGACACATCTCGGAGAGAAGACGTAGGATTAAATTGATTATTATATTGTTAACCATATTGATGTATGTCATTTGGAGGCATATGTTGAGGTTGATAAAAAGAACCTAGTAGACATAATCCAATAGCACGCATTCAACACCTCAATGGCATGATTGTTGCTAGTGACATTGCATGTATTGAACAACTTGGAATGGATAGACATACTTTTAATGTTCTTTGTTTGTTGGTTCGAGATATCGGAGGACTTGGAGATACTAGAAATATGAATGTTGAGGAAATGGTTGCAATATTCTTACACCTTATTGCATTTAAGGAGAAAAATCAAGAAATTAAATATGATTTTCAATGATCGGGAGAGACAATAAGCGGACATTTTCATGGAGTCTTAAAAGCGAGTACTAAAGCTTTGGAGAGTTTTACTTAAAACCCCCGAACACGGTACTACCAATTGCAATGATGAGAGATGGAGGTGGTTTGAGGTGGGTGTCTTGTCTTCATAATTTTTTCTTATAACTAAAGTAAACTGTCATTAATTTAACTTTAGTTTTATGTTTACTATAGAATTGCTTAGGAGCTTTAGATGGCACATACATTAGAGTAAATGTACCGGTACTCGACAAGTCACGATATCGAACAAGACAAAATGAAATTGCAACAAATGTTCTAGGCGTGTGTTCTCAAGATATGCAATTTATATATGTTTTACCTGGTTGGGAAGGTTCATGTGTTGATAGAAGAGTGCTTCGAGATGCTTTAACTAGGACAAATGGGTTGAAAGTTCCTAGGGGTGAGATATATTATAAATGCAAACTTATATATTACACTAATTAATATTTAATATTCTAATTTTTTATATTTTATTTATTAGGTTTCTATTATCTTGTTGCTGCTAGATATAAAAATTGTGAGGGATTTCTTGCTCCTTGTAGAGGTCGGCGTTACCACCTTAATGAATGGAGAACGGGATATCAACCAAATATGCCGGAAGAATTTTTTAATATGAAACATTCAGCGACAAGAAATGTGATTGAGAGGACATTTGGATTGTTGAAGCTACGTTGGGAAACACTTAAATATCCAACTTACTATCCTATTGATACACAAATTGATGTCATATTAGCTTGTTGTTATATTCATAATCTCATTCGACAACAAATGAGACTTGACCCAATGGAGCAATATTTAAATACCTTAGTAGAAGACGATAGTAATAACATAAATTATACTGCTACTACTTGAAATACCAAACCAATGGACTTGGAGGGATAATCTAGCTAGAGAAATGTATGATTCATGGAGAGCTAGGTGATAAAATATTGCTATTTTTTATTGTTTTTATTTTGTATTGAGATTTTAATTAATTTAATTTTTTTATTATGCTTTCATCTATCAATATTTTAACAATTATATTATTTGATTGGTGGTATGTATATTGTTTATTCCAAATGTGATGTGAACATTATGTGATTGTTTTGCATATATATTTTCTTATGCAATTCTTTTATTAGTTAGATGGAAAATTCAGAAGTGGAGCAAGTTAATTTGCAGCATGAACTCTGGTCGAGGAAGGGGTAGGAATAAACGAATGTGGAATAGCGAAGAAGAATTGGTGTTAGTTGATATCCTTTTGAAATTAGTCGGCACAAAATGGAAGGTGGATACTGGTTACAAGAATGGATTTTTTACTCATGTTGAGAAGCTTATGGAAGAAAAATTACTAGGATGTGGTATTAAAGGCAAATCACATATTGACTCAAAAATTAAGATATTGAAGAAGCAACTTGGTTATATATTAGAGATTCAAAAAAATGGTAGTGGATTTGGATGGGATGATGATAAAAAAATGGTGATAGGAGATAAATCGGTCTTTATGGGATGGGCAAAGGTAAAGTTCATCTTTCTTTTTCCTTTTTCTTTCAAGTTATTATTAAATATTAATTTTTTTGTTTAATTTATTAATACAATGTTATTATGTAGAGTCGTGATGGAGCATCGGCATTGTATATGAAGTCGTTTGTCCATTTTGATAAATTGTGTGAAATATATGCAAAAGATAGGGCTAATGGAGACAAAGCTCGAGGTCCTGGAGAAGAAGAAATTACGGTAGACAACCAAACTAACAACGATGTGGATGATCGAGATACAAATGAGATGCATTCAAACTCAACACATTCAGCTTTTATAAGTCAAGAAGCGACCTATTCATCCGAAGTTGGAAAATCAAAGTACAAGAGAAAATTTGGAGCAATCGATCCTTTACAAGCGAGTTTATGGAGCTATCAAAGTCCATCAAAAGTTTAGTTGAAGCCAAGAAGGAATTAACATACGTTATGAGTGAAAAAGGAGCAAAGTGTTTGAAACTTTAGCGAACCTTGAAGGACTTTCTCCGAGTTGAACTAGTTAAAGCGACAAGCATCATTGGTCAAGATGATAATAAGGTGGAAGTGTTTTTTAGTATCCCGGATAATTACAAGGTCATGTTTGCACGTATTGAGATTGGGTCTACTAATTGATTGTAGCAATGTTGTTGCGATAATTATAGTGGTTGAATTTATAATTTTATGCTTTTTTAAGAATTTTTTTTATAGTGTAGTCCACTCATATGTTGACTGAAAAATCATTTGATGCTACTTAAGTTGCATTTATAGCATACTTTGGATTGATATGAGCGATTATTTGCATATTTTAGCCTTGGATATATTTTCGTAGGATTGAATTTTGTGTTTTAATTTGAAAGTTGGTGTCGGATCCTAATTATGATTACATTTGTATTGCTATTCTTAAACGAGATAAATTCATGGACTTTTGATGAGTTAGTTGGTGCATTTCTTGATCTTGCTATTGCATATTTTATGTTATGTGCATCAACTCTTGCTTTTATTGCTGAGAAGTTTCGGGTTTATTTGGATTCTATTTGCCATGCCCTTGTAATGGACTTTTTGGTGACCACAATAGAAATAAGTGCTAGCAAAGAGTGTTAGTTAATAGCCCATCGGAGAATATATCTTACGTTCGGTTCTCGTTAAGAGTAGGCTCCCTTTTGATTCTATATGGGACAAAGACTTGAATTTTTAATCGAGTAGTGGGATGATAAACAAAGTAAATTATGGAAGTGACAATGTTGGATTGGAGGGTGAAGCGTAGTGTAGCTCATTTAGGGAGAGGAAGAGTGGAATGGGAGTTGAGACTGCTGCAGGTGTACATGAGGGATGTGGAAGAAGGGAAGTTTGATGATAAAGGGAAGGGGGTTTCGGGCCAAAAGGTGAGATATCTTAGGCGACATAAAAAAATTATCGCTAATAATAGGATGCTTTCTTCTGTTTCGTCGTATGATCGTTTACACTCGGATTCGACACCAACTTTTTAATTTTGTGTTTTAATTTTCCATATGATTATGAGTCTTCGGTCTTGTCCAAATCGATACGAGCGGATCGAATGGCTATCCTCAACTTTTTAAACTCCTTCTCTCTTAGATTTTGTTGGTTTTTAAAATGATACATTTCCTCATTTTTCAAAAATAATTCATGCTTAAGTTGTCGTATTTCATCGTCTCTCGTTCATAAATGGTTCACAAGGTCATTTTTTTATCAATCAAATAATGCTTTTAGTCATAATGTCCTTTTCAAGAACTAGGAAAAATGTGTAATTGAAATAGGCAGTTCAATAAGAAAAAAGAGACTATTTTTAGTCGTGATTAAGGAGAGATGATAAAAAACTATCTTTATTTGATTGATAAAAAATATTCACATAATCTTTTTGTGTGTAAAACAATTAGCTTGTTTTAAAAGAATAATAAAAAATATCCATATAATCTTTTTCAAAATTTTAATTGTTTTTATGACAAAATTTATTATGGTCGTTGAAGGGTACGATGGTAAATATATGATATCATTCCGATTCCTATTTGTCTATACCAAACATAGTAACAATTATTTCGAGTGTTTCATTCCAATTCCTAATAATAAGATACCAAACACAATATTTCGATTCCCATTCCTTGTTTTTCATTTCGATTCCTTCATTTTCATTCCCATTGTGTTATTCCCGATTACCAAACAGCACCTCAAGGTTGATAGGAATTAACTGAGGGATATCAAGACTATTGGCTACTAATATTGGTATATGTGCATATCATATATTAGATAAATAGGCTAATAAAACAATATAGGCATATCTATAATTAGTCTCCATGGGTAATTTAATATGCACTAACATATTTGTACTAATAGTAATATTATATAACCAACTCATATACTAGGGGTACAATAGTATATTGGGAATCATATAATTAGCCCTTTATATTATAAGAGGTTTATCATAGATTAGCACTGGATGAAGGGGGATTCCTAAACTTGCCATCTTAAACTATCATAATTGTCTATTAGTATTAATATAAAAACCCTAGTTTTACTAACGAGCTAATTGGCAGCAAGGTGATTATATAAGTTCGATATTGTATCCCCAATAGTATAAGGTTGGTATTAGAGTACGGTAATCCATTCCATGACCTAATATGATTTGTACACTACCAATAATAATGTTAACTAAACTCATTGACATGACCCCTAATCTATCATATTATGTCATTAATCTCATAAACCTATCGGGGGTTATAATATGATAGTATATATCATCCCCACTCATAGTAACCTTATGCCCATGCTTGTCATATATATTACCCTTTATATCTCTATTATACAATCATGTTATCCCTATTGTATAACCCTATAGTATAGATAGAAAAAAGAAGCAAGATATACCATAAGGTTATCTTAAAGGGTTAAATGATTTATTTATCTATTAGTCCACTAATAATATTTAACTATATAGTAGATGTATATTATGATAACGACTTATGGTCTAACTATTTAATAAATTATTTTAAACAAGTAATAGCATAGCCAATCATTACCTAATTCCTTATCAAGTCTTCATTCCCAATGATTTTTTAATAATCCTTAGTGAGGATGGCCCATTATATCTCTCTAATTGATATAATGGACCAACACATACATAGATCCCTAATTTATATAAAATGATTAACTATATGATATAAGGCATCATATATTTATCAATTATCAAGATGTATATGACTCATTAGTATATCCCCGACCATATGTTAAATACATTCTGAATATTATCAGTGTAGTTAGTCCTCTTTAGGCAATATTAATTAGGATATGCCCCAAGATTCGTATCAAGGTCCTAATTATTGATATGCCAAGGGTTATTAGTTGAGTAAGGTAATATGTTCTTAAGTTAGATATTGATATCATACACTAGATAATGACCCTATATTAATAACTCTTACAAGGAGATAGTTGAGGCCACTACCGAGGTTGAAGTATGGACCAAATATACCAAACTTATAAGTAGTAGGCCTTTCATTTGGGGTATATCTAAATATACCCAAGAGGGTAAAATCTATGTTATAATTATTTCCTGGAAGGATGATTGATTTCTAGGTCCTATCAATGATTGATTTTGTTACTATACACGAATAGACTAATACTATGGGGTAAGTGACCATATCTATTAAATACAGATTGCCTATCACTATGATGGGATACAATCACTTAGAGACAATTATTTGCAGCCCATATCAATTATAATTATTACCTTTAAACCCCTAACCCTAAGTATCTATTATCTAGCAATCATTGTAGGATTACTAGCTATGATGGTCAAGGCATAATATCATAGGCAATTATATGGGGCTTAATGGTTATAGGGTATACAGAGATAACTATTTAGTTAGTTTTCATAATGGATTCTATGCTTAGGCCAAATATGGTTCGTATATTGACACTAATGACTTACCTAGTTACTATGGGTAACCCCATAGTATCCAATTCTATGAGTCCATTATACTATGTTCAGCGAGTCTTCCTATTAATATGATAGTTTATAATATTAGTGTTATCAATTTACCAAAATGATAGTATAAGAGTCCAATCCGTATAAGGGTATTATTAACACTCTGGGTTAGTTGTATATTATAGCATCAAATTAGAATTTTGGATACACTTGAGTATCTAGGTTAATATTTTTATAGTTAATATACTAGACCTAATGTATACTAAAAATTCTCCTATATATAAGAACCAATAATTATAGGTAGACATGTGACCTAGGGATATGATATGGTCATATAATATATAGGCGTAGTTAATCACCTTGCCATATCAGATTAAATGAAAATTAACCCAACAGAATAGTTCCCTATCATGGGTGATATATTGACCTCAACTCGTAATGGGGATTATAGCCATCCTCAATGAATATTCCAATATGGTAATCCTTGTGGGTTAGGATAATTCTATGGCCCTTGGGTAATACCATTGATAAAGGATAAAATAATTATATGATATAGTTAAATATATCCACTAACTCTCTATGAACCCGAGATTGGGTACCCTAGTACTAGAGTCCTTAATGGGCATATCTACTAGACTAGTTAAATAGGGACTTATACATAGTTTAGTTAAACATATGTCGATAGAGATCAACCAATTACTATTCAATCATTAACTATCGGGGTATGCATAAGTTATTAGGTTGGTCACTAAGGTCATAACATAATATGTATGGATACTAGGGTTAAACTCATAAACAAGAATTTGAATATACTATTTTTCTATATAATCCATATGTTTAACTAAACTATGTTAATGGCCCTAATTGGTATATAAGTTATCACCATAATGTTATCCTAATCCGTATGAATTCCCTATCTCTCACAAGATTAATCTCACTATCACCCATTTTATGCAAGTTATTACCACTTTTATCACCATAATCCCTTTCCAAAAGGGATAAATGGGATATAATACCTTATGTTTCTTAGAGGACTTCTCCATTAATAGCTTGTTCTAATACAGGGAGTATACTCCACATTATAGTGATAAAAGTATAATAGTTTATTCGACTCAACACACTATTCTACTTGGATGGGAATAGCATATTGAAAGTACCTTAATATACTGATGAAATATTTACTAAATCTCAAAGGGATATAAAAGTTATGCCCATACATATAGGTAAACTATAATACTATACCCTATTCTTAATGAGAGAGGGTACCTACAACTTCACTAAATATGCTTGAGGATTAGTTGATTTAACATATAGTAAAGCTCAACTTTCCCTGTCATAAACAAACATGGGCCATTACCTAGAATATATAAGTGCCTAGAAATGTGACTATATATATACTCACTCATAATGTTGATTATATGGCTATATCTCTTATCTATGAATTAGTTATTTCTATAATATTCTCGGATTCCTCCGTGACTCCTATATGCCGGGGAGGAATCAATTAATAATATTTGATCCATTAGCCTAGGGTTATATTTAGAACAAATAATTTCCCTAGGTATGTCCCATATATTGAATATGGCATATATTACACCCATTTTAATGGCACTCCCGATCCTAACTAGACTATAATAGACCAGATCAGTACCCACATTTATATACCATATCTTAGGGATATTTGAGTTATATTGAGTAAATGGTAGATTGATAGTTAAAATATTGGTATCTTATTTATGTATCGGAAGGGATTATCCTTAATATAAGGACCTTATAAGGGAATAATCATATATGAACATTAATACAATTATTGTTCATAGGTAAGGATAATTAGGTTGGGTATCCATCATCATGAACATTAAATTGTATCATAGGCTAGGTATCACCTAATGTGTTAAATTCATAGTAACCCATATGTAGAGCAATATAGTACTTGATATATATGAACAATAATAGTCCTTACATAATTAGTAATTAATATCCAAATATTAATACTTCTCATATTATATTTTAGGTTATGGTTCAGATTCCCAATATATACTCCAATCGCATAAATTAAGTGGCCCTCTATTATCTCTAGTAATTATTACCAGATATAAACTATGATTATAACAATTATGAGTTAGCCTATATCCAAGTGGAGTATAATATGGCCAAAATCGTACAAGCAATATGGTTCTTTAATTGAAGATATTTTAGTTAAAAAGACTAAATTATAATTTTTAAAGGGCCCAATATGGGTTATGCCTTAGGCCCAATAAGACCTAATGTAAGCATCAACCAAATCAACCATTTTATACACCTAATTAGCTTGGATTTATTCATGCCAATTATGGACACTAAGGGGAGAGAAACTTATATACAACTCTCTAGCATCTCCTAGTTAAGAGTTATATACCCATTAATTATAGCCCCTTAGATGCATATGATATTAATATCATAAAGAACCACATCTTTAAATTGTCCTTATTGATCGAGTTATAATCTTAATGGGCCAAGTATTTGTAGAGATAGGATGTTAGCTTGGTCTAATAGCATGAGCTTAGATTAAAGGAAATGGAGGAGACATTATTAGATAGTTTATATGATTGAACTTGTGTGATTACCATTAAGCGGTCAAAATAATTAGTCTATTATAGGTCGATCCCTCTCATACAATTACTCTAGTACTAAGGGTACCCATATCCGAGGTACGTTAAGAACAATATATGGTACCATTGATGTTAAAGGTTTATTAACCATAAATAATGGTGATATTTCATAATATTTTTTACAATATGATCACGCTATGTCCAATAGATATTAACTATATATTGGGCGGTGTAACAAAGGAGTATTAATTATAGGGGTTAATTGGCTATGAGGTTAATAGACATATAAGTTATATTAGACCAAGGACTAATTTACCCTATGTAAACATGAATCATACTTTCATTTAAGTCTTAGTATTCTATTATCTAATTAAGGTAACCATACTACAAATGAATTTTGAATATTCGTAATGATCTTCATCCTACCACCATTAGTTTATTCTTTTATCACCTATCATATTAATGGGCCATTCTCTCATAGGGACAATTATACTATTCTTATGAAATATTACCTTAATATAACGAGTTATATTACACATTTTGAATGTAGGGGTATAAGGTATTTTACTAAGTTGTAGAATTACTAGCTATAATGGTCGAGGCCTAATTGAAATTATATATATTTGAAGAACGATAGGCACTAGAATATTAGGTCCACACTATCTCTATTAATCCTATAGTTAGTAAATATATTATGGGAACATCCTGGTATATTGAATCATCTCCGGGAAGATTAATTCCTATTAACCTCTTAGATGGACCAATCGGAAACCTTATCTATAGGATTGGTACCTAACTATCATTTGTATATATAATTTTAATTATATTCGAATTAATGTGTTTAATTAGAATATGGTTAATTGTAGTATAATATAGCACATCATTATAGCCTATCATCGAATAACTAAGGATGATAAAATGTGTCAACTAGTTATATTGTAAGGTTTTCGATTATGTGAACACTAATGGGGATATTAACACTTGGATGATTGTAGTATATTGGCATTACTCTATTAATACAAGATTAAGTTAAATAACTAATTTAGCTTTCCCTATAGGCTGGGCTATATCAGCCTTATCATGAGAATCAAGGGATTAAACTCGGTTATAAACAATTACTTGGCCATAATTATTACATAAAAGAGGGGTTATACAAGAAAAGATAACTAGCTCATATAGTTACCCTAATAAGGTATTATACTATGAAATATAAGTAATATACATCATTGGATACATTTCTCGGTTTTGTCATAGTATATTAACATTAGTCTCCATTCAGTCAGTACATAATATCGATATAGCTATACTAGTCCTATGGTTATCTAAGGAGATGTATATGAAATATAGTCATATATACCCCTAGTTAAACTATATATTTTATACTCACCTAATATTATGAATTAATATCAAAGCATACCCGAAATATAATGAACGTAAAATATCCATTACTTATTCAATAGTATTATTATGGCCTAATATCTATGTATAATTAACCTATTATTGAAGAACTAATGGTCATAAAGGTAGTTATCACGTTATGGATACCATCTATTGTGTAATCCAATATATTAATGTTTACATAAATAAAACTATCAATAGGTGTACCCATTCATTATCTTCTATTAAACATACTTGTGTCCTATATTGGCATGGCATATTATTAGCTATCCTAGATATTAATTGGATAACATACTAAATGTTTAATACCTTATGTTACACTTAAGATTATAACATGCCAAGATTAAGACGTACATAATAGTAGAATGTTCACTTACGATACATTAGTGAATATGTTCTTAGTCTATTATAGTTAACCATTAATATCTATTGGTTATTTGAACTCAATTAAGGAGACATTACATTAATGGAAATATGAGTTTTTAATCTCCGTTAAGGAGGGAACAAGGGGGAAGGGGTGACTATTAATAAAATGTATAAATGGTTAACTATAACAAGGATTTATAATATGGCCTAGAACGTCTAATCTTTTATACCTAATCTCTCGGTATCATAGGTTTATACTGATAGTTAAAGACGTAATCTATTAATATTACAAGGAGGAGATGATTATAACTTATTAGAGTATAGTATCCCATATATGCCCTTAGGTAATATATTAAACTCTTATAAAAGTCATATCCCATATATACCCTTGGGTAATATATTTATGTTGATTACCTCATTAATGATAAAACCTTATCCCTATGCCCATGATGTATACTAATCCAATGAGTTGATAAAGATTACATATCATTGGAAAGTGGATATATTTGAAGTACCCTAACACTATTTAAAAGAAATTACTCTTATGGTCCTCTTAGAGTAACTCTCACAACATATTATTTAATTAGGTCGAGAATAGGACTCTAATTCCACCTCTAGTAATCCTATTGTTATATTATACACAGTATGGTAATAATATCAATAACATATAAGGCCTAATAATTTTATAGATCACCTTTAATTATCAAGTGATCAAATAACGTACCTCCTAGGCCACTATCACAAAAGGACCTAATGACCTATATTGGTAAGGGACCTTATCTTCTCCCTTGTTAACAAAAGTATGTTGAAGGTTCATATATCTTTTAGTATACTTATAAGATAGAGAAAATCGATCTTATCTATGTGGATTGTGTACTCTCTTCATTATAACAACTCTACGAGATAATCATAACAATCCTTAAGGATTAACGATATGCCTAGTTTAGTTACCATCATTAAGAATAGGATTTATCCACTAAGAGGCATTCCATAGTTGTTATCAAACCATCCTTAGGGTATTACTCATGAAAACTAAATAATACTATTAGTGATTTATCATAGTAGAACACAACTCAAAAGGGTATTAGTATTATCTAAGGAGAATAATATTAGGGATATACATTAAGACTCGTATTGGTAATACCCTATGTAAAATATTTCGGTATAATTGGTCAGCCAATTCACTCATAAACTATACTTGTACCATCAATGACAAAATTAAAACACATTGTAATTTCTCGTGGGCACACCCTTATCCGAATAGCTATATGTTTAAGGTTATATTTATAACCCAGGTATAATATTGTAACCAGCCCTTACAATGGAGAGAATATATTATCAAAATAAAAGGAGGGTTATCCAATTCGATCATTAATCCTTATAATCAGATTTATTCTTACTGATATAGCGATTACTATATATGTAGAATGAGGTTAATATTGGGTTGGGATATTAATCAATTATAACGTAATATTGATAACTATAACTAGTATATGGTCCCTTTGAAAGGAGGCTAAGATAAACTCTATAAATTATATATCTTATCCACTTTATGCATTAACTAGGTGTTTTAATTTAGGACATAATCATTTATAGCTGGTATCATAAAAAAGGATCTAATTAGTGTGGATACTAAGATAAACTCCATACTATATGTATTTATAGTAATTTACCTTAAATCTTAATTGTTAAAGGGCCCAATATGGGTGATGCCCTAGGCCTAATAAGAGACCTAATGTAAGTATCAACCATTCTATACACCTAATTAGAATTGAGTTATTCATGCGGATTATAGACACCGACGGGAGAGAAGCTTATATACAACTATCTAGTATCTCCTAGTTAAGAGTTATATACCCATTAATTATAGCCCTTCAAATGGATATGATATTAATATCATAAAGAACCATATCTTTAAGCTATCCTTATTGATTGGGTTATAATCTTAATGGGCTAAGGGATTGACCAATAGTTAATAAAGGATTGGTACTTGAGTTAGTATATATAATCTTCACCCTAACTGTATGAATATTAATACGGATCTAAGTTTCTCTCCCATTAGTGTCCATAATCCACATGAATAACTCCACACTAATTAGGTGTATAAAATGGTTGATATGGTTGATGCTTACATTAGGTCTCTTATTGGGCCTAAGGCATAATCCATATTAGGCCCTTTAACAATAATGATTTAGTCTTTTTAGCTAAAATATCTTCAATTACCTCCGATATTAAATAAGGACCTATGTATAGTTTAGTTAAACATATGTCGGTAGAGATTAGCCAGTTACTATTTGGTCAATAACTACCGGGGTATGCATAAGTTGCTAGGTTGGTCACTAAGGTCGGTACATAATATGTATGGCATAATACTAGGGTTAACTCATAAACATGAATCTGAATAGACTATTTTTCTATATAATCCATATGTTTAACTAAACTATGTTAATAGCCCTAATTGTTATATAAGTTATCACCATAATGTTATCCTAATTCGTATGAATTCCCTCTCACACAAGATTAATCTCACTATTACCCATCTTGTGTGAGTTATTACCACGTTTATCACTATAATCCATTTTCGAAAGGGATAACTAGGGATATAATACCTTAGGTTGTTAGAGGACTTCTCCATCAATAGCTTATTCTAATATAAGGAGTATACTCCACATTATAGTGATAAAAGTATAATAGTTTATTCAACTCAACCAACTATTCTACTTGGATGGGAATAGCCTATTGAAGGTATCTTAATATAGTGATGAAATATTTACTAAATCTCAAAGGGATATAAAAGTTAATAGGGAGTATATCCCTAGATGAATAACTAATGGTCCCCATATAATAAACTTTAATTACGGGATAGTTGGCTGAGAGAATTAGTGGGTACTAATGTTAGATAGAGGGTTAATCTTAATTGTAGTATCACCTTCAAATACATATACTATCTCCTTGACGTGAGTACCAACTATTATGATAGGCACAAATAATACCCTCGATATTATTGACTACTAATAAGTCATCAAGTATTTATAAGTACTATTTATGATGTAGCCACTGTTTGTAGGTATTATTATATAGTAGTAATGAACCTTAGCTTGGTTTATAATGGCATAATAGGGAATTTTAGCAAGGTTTATAGTGGTATATAATGGTCAAATCTTTGAGCATTATTTTAATGGACATCAGCCATGTATAATTACTTTATAATATTACTGGGCTTATTCGGGAAATTATAGTGGTTCCCATTTACTGATATGTAACTCCCTTTTACTTTAATTGATGAGAATAAAGAAAGTCAAGGTTGTATTAATGGAAACCAAGGAGCCAAATTGGCCAGCATGGTGGCGTCTCCAAGGGAGATCTAAGATGGCGAGTTTACAAGTCCAAGATTTGATCCATTACATAATAAAGATGGTCTAACGATGTGAGCTAGGGCTAAGAAGCTTAAAGAAGCTCTCTATGGGCTGATTCAAGAGTGTTGGGAAAAATGCAATTCTAAGAGTCCAATGGAGCATTATGGCGTCATCTTGAGGAGGGGGATCCAAGACTTGTCAATCTGATCCAAGTCGAAGATTGGACTCCTTAAATCATATTAGGCCTATTTTTGTTATACCTAACTTAATTATAATTAGAAATAATTAATTAAGTCAGATTTGGACTCAATGTTGCAAGCCTTATTATTTTCGTATTTCTTTTTAAATCTATTAGGGTTTGTTTCTATTCTCCTTAGGTGGAAAGGATGTGTAGAGTCCTTTTAGAGTTAGAAGTGGCGTGTTTTCCTATTTAAAGGTTGGTTTAGTTTTGTTTTATGAGACAATAATTTTGAGAGTTAATAAATTTGGGAAGATTTTCTTCCTTTGTTCTTTTGAGAGCTAAATCTGACTTATTAAGGATTGCAACCCTTATGGCATCTCTGAACTTATCATCCTTCATAGGGATTGGCGTTCTTCACTCTATTGCATCATAGCTTCGGTTCATGCCTCCTTATAGGCAATAGGTCGGGTTTCGCTTATTATAACTTGATTGGGTACATTCTTGGTGTTGTCTAGTGACAAAGGTGTTTTGGGTCTCTTGTCTTTATACTTGGGGTTCACATCAAAAGGCTAGAGAGTGTGGATGTATTAAAGAAAAAGCCTAAAAATGAGTAAACATAAGCATTGAGTAGCATCAATTTGAGTGAAACATGTGAGGGAGTGTGTGTGAGAAATTTTTATTACTAACGAATTTTGTGTAGGTTTTAAACATGTCAAAAGATAAAAATCCTAAGGGAGAGGGTGAAGTGATTATTGATAATGATGTTTGTGGTAAGTTATTGGTAATTATGCATGCTTTAAGCATGCAAGTGAAAAGTGAGGAGGAGGCATGGAGAGATAATATTTTTCACACCCGATGTTATGTCGTCAATAATAAAGTCTATCATTTGATAATAGATGGGGGTGGTTGTCCGAATGTTGCTAGTCTTGGGTTAGTCAAAAAATTGAGTTTGCCCGTAATTGAACATCCTAGACCATATACATTGCAATGGGTAAATGAGTATAGAGAAGTCAAGGTAAACAAACAAGTGATATGTCTTTTTCTATTGGGAGATACAAGGACGAGGTTTTGAGTGATGTTGTGCCAATGAGAGGGTCATATTTTGCTAGGAAAACCTTGGTAAGTTGTTAGAAAAGTGACATATGATGAGTTTAGCAACAGATATTCATTTGAAATGAGGGGACAAAAAGTAACACTTGTTCCATTGTCACCTAAGCAAGTTTATAAGGACTAAATGAGCCCGAAACAAGAAATTGAGAGAAAAATTTTTGAGAGCACTCAAACTTTCATTCATAACGATGGCTATGCTGCTACTGATTTTATGGGTGTTGAGTGCACTCAAATTTTCAGTCATAATGATAACTATCCTGCTATCAATAAAGTGTTAACCAATGATGATTACAAGTCCAAGGCTGAGGCATCAAAATTCAATCTTAATTTAAGAGAACTAGTGCTTGAGGAGAAGTTAGAGAGTATTAAATGAGAGAAGTTTATGTTCATTGAAGATTTGACAAAACAATAAGAAGAGCCAAAAATGGATGAGTTTGATAATCTTGTGGCTATGCAAAAGGACAATGAGAAGATTATGGATGTTCAAGAGCATATACCATATATTGAATTTGTCCTTCTAGAGGAGACGAATGACAACAAAATCAAATCTAAAATTTTTTTGCCATTATTTGTTCGTATTTTGTAGGTTAGGTATGTGTTTTTATTACTTTGCTATTACAAGATTCAAGGACGAGTGTTCTCTAATCGAAGGAGTACGATGAGCATCAAGATGAAGATTCAAGGAAAAATCTTTTTTAGGAAAGTGGGAATGATGAGAATAAAGGAAGTCAAGGTTGTATTAATGGAAACCAAGGAGCCAAATTGGCCAATAAGGTGCATCTCCAAGGGACATCCAAGATGGCAAGTTTGTAAGTCCAAGATTTGATCCATTACATAATAAAAATGGTCTAATGATGAACTAGGGCTAAAAAGCTTAAAGAAACTCTCCATGGGCTGATTCAAGAGTGTTGGGCGGAATGCAATTCTAAGGGGCCAAGGGAGCATTATGGTGTCATGTTAAGAGAGGAGGGGGATCCAAGACTTGTCAATCTAATCCAAGTCCAAGATTGGACTCCTTAAATCATAGTGGGCCTATATATATATAATTAGAACTAATTGATTAAGTTAGATTTGGGCTCAATGTTGTAAGCCCTACTATTTTCATATTCTTTTAAATCCATTAGGGTTTGCGTATATTCTCCTTAGGTGGCAAGGATGTGTAGAGTTCTTTTAGGGTTAGGAGTAATGTGTTTAGCTTATTTAAAGTCTGGTTTAGTTTTGTTTTAGAAAAACACAATAATTTTGAGAGTTAATAAATTTGAGAGGATTTTTTTCCTTTGTTCTTTCGAGAACTAAATCTAACTTATCAAAGATTGCAATCCTTGTGACATCTTTGAACTTATCATCCTTCATAAGGTGTGGCGTTCTTCACTCCATTGCATCATAGCTTCGGTTCTTGCCTCCTTATAAGTAATGGGTCAACTTTCGCTTATTATAACCTGATTGGGTGCATTCTTAAGGTCGTCTAGCAATATAGGTGATTGAGTCTCTCATCTTTATACGTGGGGTTCACATCATTAATGACATAATATTAGGCTAGGGCTTGGAATATATATATATATATATATGATAGGCTAATTATGGAATGGTATTGTGGGGATAATCAACTCCATATAAGAACTAAGGGGCATGTCGTTGGGAATTTTATACATTAGATGATATCCCAACAATCTATATATCATATATATATATATATATATGTATGTATGTTAATATATGTGCCTAAGATCCAACCTTGTATGGATGGGCTTGAGTTAATATATCATTGCATTATGTATTTTGATAATAATAAAGAAGTTATTCTATTAATTCTTTTGTTTACATGTTCACTAGAATTAGATAGAAGTCCTTATGATACGCATTTGTAATAGTGATTGATCGATAGATGTGAGACAAACACTAATGCACATAAATGATATCATTAAATATCCTAAGTCATAGCATTATCAAGAATGGATATTGATAAATGCAGATAGACTTGTGAGTGTTATGCTCATGCTATATGATAGCGAGTAGGAGATCTCACACTTATTGACATGATGATACCAAAGCAAGGACTTAGGTGATTTATGTTAGAGAACATGTCACTAGACTTGACTCACCATGAGAACCCATTTGGTTTTACTCTATGGGAATCTCATACGAGATGGGTACAAATAGTCCTTAGACTTGAGATCATGACGATTATCTCATTGCGGGACTTATGCACTTTGACACTTGTTTCGATGGACCCATTAATAGGTTGCACATGGGTGATTTGTTGGGTGCACTAGAAATCTAATGGAGGTATGTGTATAACTAAGATAGGACATGTCATTCCTTATATGCTCAAGGAGTTATCACATTGCACTTCGATAAATGTCTACTCGAGAAATCTATGGCCATAGTAGGAGTACACCAATAGAGCATAGTTGGTCTACTCTAAGAGCTAAGACATTTGGGAATTAAAAAAACTTGTGTGATTATAATCGAACAAGACTAATAAGCAAGTTTGAGATCACACGGTAATAAGTTGATATGAGGACTTAACTATATGGTAGCCATGCTCGTGAAAGGTAAAAATGGATTAACTAATCCTCCTAGAGAATTGAGTAGTCATGATGCCTTGCTAGAGGCCAATCTAGATTTATGTATCAAGAGATTAAAGAGGAGTCTTTTATTCTTAATACATTGCCAACATATCTAGGAGCCTATTGAGTCACACGCACAAGTTTAAGTATGCACATTACAAATGAGAAGCAAAGATATTGGAAAGGGGTTTCCAATTATAAAAGTTTCCTATTTTGGAAAGAGTTTCCAAAATGGAAAGTTTTAAAAAATGAAAAGTTTCCTATTTTACTAATCGGTTTCCTAATTTGAAAGTTAGTTTCAAATTTGAAAATAAAGAACCTAAAAGAAAAGGAGTTTCCTAATTTAGGTTAAAGGGTATTTTGGAAAATAGTTTTGTAATTGGACCGACCAAAATAATCTAAGAATATTATCTTTAAGCTTTTAATAAATCTAATGACAAACTATTTTAACACAATTAATTTATTGGACTATCCAAATAAATTAATTATGCTAAAATAGTTTTGGCTCATTAGATTTAATTAAAAAGCTTAAAGATAATTTTGATG
Organism: Dovyalis caffra; assembly: GCA_963924115.1. Taxonomy (NCBI): domain Eukaryota; kingdom Viridiplantae; phylum Streptophyta; class Magnoliopsida; order Malpighiales; family Salicaceae; genus Dovyalis; species Dovyalis caffra. The sequence goes on along the minus strand of CAWUPB010000231.1, from coordinate 58,246 downwards.
GGAAGATAAACATCAACGTTATTGGATAAGGTTGAATGTTTTAAAGATAAACATCAATCTTATTAGATAAGGTTGAATGTTTTAAAGACAATATTCAAATAGTCCACATATAAAATAACTCCTCATCCTTAGAGGATAAGGAAGCAACAACCTAGAGTCCTTTATGGACTCAAAGCCACCATTTTCCTTGTCCTTGGAGGATAAGAAAACTCTCCTATAAATATATAGGAGGGAGAGGGAAAATTCGACGAAGACAAAGGAAAAAAGGAGAGAGAAAATTCGGCCAGCCCAAAATTCAACTAGGGCACATGGCTAAGAGAGAAAATAAAGGAGAAATTAGTTTTCTCCTAAACTCTAGCAAGAAATATTCTTTCCTTCTCTTTTAAGGTTATTGTAAAATTGCTCGAGATTGATTTTTAGAGGAAATACAAAATTAGAAAAGGTGGGGCTAGTACTCCATCAATTTTGAGTGCTTCTTTATGGGTACTTGGGCTACATGGATCATCAATAGAGGTCGGACACTTGGACAACTAATCAAAGAAAAGGAATTTAGATCTGCGCTACAAGAGGTATTGCTTTACTTTTAGCTTATTATTCATGTATGTGTATAATTAGTAGATTCAATGGCATGATCTTGGGCCTTTAGATGGAGGAAATTTTTTTTTTAATTTCGCATCTCCATAGGATGCATGATCCTTCAATTAGTACCGAGCCTTCGTTGAATCTTTGATCGTATGTTTGGTTAATTGTGATTAACCACATGAATTAGCTATGTTTGATTATAAATCTTATGTTTTTGGTGTTTTATATAAATATGAAACTGAAATTTTAGGTCAAAATCGGTAGGAGCACGTGAGGTCGACATTGGATGTCAATGCTCGCACACATCGTAGCCTACTACTAGTAACGTGCTAGGCGCATGCCGGACGAGTTGCCGGCTTGCCAGCCACGCGTTAGGCACGTGGCAGAGGCCGAGCCCGCCAACCTATGTGCCAAGCGAACAAGCAATACAATAGCCCACCGGCGACGCTTTCGCGTTAGGCCGATGGCCACGGGTAAATGCACCTAAACCCAAGGGTTTGGGCTTCAAAATCTATGAACCCTCAAGGCCCAAAAGCCTATGGTCCCAAGGCCTAAAAGGTTTTTAAAAAATTAAAATTTAGAGAAATTTTGATAAATTTATAAAATTACCAAAACTATAGATTTATAATCGTTTTATGAATGAAATTTTTTTATTAGTATGCCATGTATCAATGTGATTGAAGCATGGGTGAATGGTATGGATGAGTCAACCTAGTTTTATAAATACTTGGTATTATTTGGATAAATAGGACCTACGTGTCCCGCCTTTTCTATTGCTCTATTGTATTTTTTTCTCATCTTACTCCCTTCAAATGTAACTCGAGGTTTCTTATTTCAAATAAATGTAAAAGTAGTAGATATGAATTAGAATAGATTCAAGGAGGAGATTCCAAGGAATGGAGATATTTATAAAGAATTTTTAATAATTTTTCAACTAGGAATTAACCCACTAGTCTCCTTGTGGCTCGAGGGGGCTAGTACTAGAAATCCATTACCATTCACCATTTCTTGAGTCATGCATAAGATGTATGAATGTGATGAAGTAAATGTTAGTATGCATGATTAGGAATAATGTGATTATTGTTTAGTATGCATGCTAGGATGAGACCAATCTTATTAAATCCTTCAAATAAAATATTAAGTTAAATGTTTTTCAACGTTATGAGGTGGGAACTCTCTTGGTTGTTGTTAGCTTATTGAGATAACTCAAGGCCACTTCTTTCTCGAGAGAAACAAATCATGGGCCATGCGATGACCTTGAACGTTGGGTCTAACTTAAATGAGTTTTGGGTTTGTTGAGATAACTCAAAGCTCAATAAACTTGTAAGCAAGGATTGGTATTCACATAAGATGTAACAAGGAAAAGAAGTTATCATACCAATGGAATTAGGAATTACATTAGATGTAATTGGTAAGGAGTTACCTACCTAATCCTTCATGTATGGCTTGTTGACATAACTCAAGGCAAATGCATGTTAGAGGATAGGATCCTAACCCACTAAGAAAACAAATCAAAAAGTCTTCTCGAGTACTATATTGAAGGTTATAAAACTTGAAGAAAATAGTGAGAGTGAATAGAGATTTTACTTCTTTAATTTATGCTTTGTTTTATGCAATTTAATTAACCAAACTCTTTTCTATTCTATCAAGGTTGTTGTATCGTATGATTGGCAATACATTGATGAGATCACCGACTAATGGAAGGAATGCCTTAAATGACATTAACTTACTTGATGGAAAAATGAAAGAGAAGAATGTCCTTTAACATGAAAAAATGCTCTATGCGATAGACGATAAAGAGCACCATGAAGAGGTACAAGAGAAGAGTTCTTGATGCACCTCGAGTATTCATGTTATTGAAATAATTTTTTTTACTTCTAGTCCAACATCTTGGGTATTTGATACTGGATGTGGTGCACATATTTGCACAAAATTAAGAGGACTAAAAGAGGCTAGAAAGACTACTTCGGTGAGGTTGACTTACGCGTGGGTAATGGTTCAAGAGTTATATCATTAGCGGTAGGCACCTACGAGTTAGCACTACTATCTAGACTTGTGCTTATACTCGAAACCGTTATTATATTCCTAATATAACTAGGAATATCATTTCCATTTCTTGTTTGGACCAAGACGGTTTTTCATTTTTATTTAAGAACGAAAATTGTTCATTTTGTAAAGATGATGTTTTATATGGAAGTGCTAATGTGAATAACGGCTTATATGTTTTAAACATAGACACACTAGTGTATAACATAAATGCAAAAAGACTCAAAACTAATGATCTAAACAAAACATATCCGTGGCATTGTCGCCTTGGCCATATAAACAAAAATCGCATATTTAAGCTACATAAGAATGGATATTTGAATCATTTGATTATGAATCTTATGATGTCCGAGAATCTTATTTGCATGGAAAAATGACAAAATCCCATTTTAGTGGAAAAGGAGAAAAAGTCGTTGATTTGTTAGGCCTCATACATAGTGATGTATGTGGGCTCATGTCCACCCAAGCTAGAGGAGGATATGATTATTTCATAACCTTTATTGGTGATAGATCGCATTTTGGTTATGTGTATCTAATATGACACAAATCTAAAACCTTTGAAAAGTTCAAGGAATTTAGGTTTGAAGTCGAGAAACAAACCGACAAAAATATTAAGGCACTTCAATTAGATCGAGGTGGAGAGTACTTAAGCATTGAATTTTTAGATCATTTAAAAGAGAATGGAATTCTCTCACAATGGACTCCACTTGGAAGACCACAAATGAATGGTATGTCCGAAAGGAGAAATAGGACATGGTTAGATATGGTTAGATCCATGATGAGTCAAACTAATATCCCAATATGATTTTGGGGATATGCGCTCTTTACCATGACATTTATTTTGAACTAGGTTCCAATAAAGTATGTTGATCGGACTCCATATGAGGTATCGAAAGGAAAGAAAGCAAATTTATCTTTTTTTAAGATTTAGGGTTGTGAAGCATATGTCAAACATTTAGACGGAGACAAGCTCGAGCCTAAATCAATAAATTTGTGGGATATCTAAAAGAAACAAATGGATATTACTTTTACTAACCATAAGAACAAAAAATATTTATCACTAGGCATGTTGTATTCCTTAAGAAGGAATTTATAGATGCTAGGATCGAGTGAGAGGAAAGTTGAAATCGATGAGATTCGAGAAGACTCACAAATTAACACCGCATTCGAGGAACCCCAAGTAGAAAAGTTACAAAGCGTTGTAACTACTCCACAAACCAATACATAAGAAATTCGTAGGTCTAAGAGGATTCGTTAAGAGCTCAAAAGATATGGCCTTTTAGTCTTAACACATAGAGATGTTTCGTCATATGAGACGACGAACCTAATACCTATGAAGAGGTAATGTTAGACATTAACTCTAAAAAAAGGCATGATGCTATGAAATTCGAAATGAAATCCATGTACACTAACCAAGTATGGACTTTGGTTGATCCCCCGAAGGTGTTAGACCTATTGGGTGTAAGTGGGTCTTTGAAAGAAAGATCGACATGGATGGACATGTACATACGTACAAGGATAGATTGGTGGCTAAAAGATATCATCAAAAGCAAGGTGTTGATTATGATGAAACTTTCTCACCGAATCATAATGGTTAAATCCATTCGGATTATGCTTGCAATTGTTGCATATCACAATTATGAGATATGGCAAATGGATGTTAAAACTACTTTTCTTAATGGAAAATTAAATGAGGATGTGTACATGAGACAACTCGATGGTTTTGTCATCGAAGGACATGCAAATAAAATTTGTAAACTATAAAGGTCAATTTATGGACTTAAGCAAGCATCTAGGAGTTGGAATCAACGTTTCAATGAAACGATCAAAGAGTTTGATTTTTCATAAAATGAAGATGAACCTTGTGTATACAAAAATGTTAGTGGGAGCTCAATTGTATTTGTTGTACTATATGTAGATGACACTCTACTTATAGGACAACAATACCACTATGTTGCAATCTGTAAAAGATTGGCTATCTAAGAATTTCTTCATGAAAGACATGAGAGAGGCAGCATACATTCTAGAAATCAAGAACTATAGAGATAGATCATGAAGAATGTTAGGTCTCTCTCAAAGCACGTACATTGATAAAATACTAAAAAGGTTTAGTATGAAAGAATCCAAGAGAGAACTTATTCCAATGTCACATGGCATAAAACTTTTCAAGGCTGATTGTCCCAACACACTAAATGAAAGGGAAAGGATGAATCGCATTCCCTACACATCAGCCATAGGATCTATCACTATGCCATGTTATGTATGTGGTTTGATGTCTCATATGCTTTGAGTATATATAGTAGATATCAAGTTGATCTAGGTGAAAAAACACTGGATTACCATGAAGAGCATTCTAAAGTACTTACGAAGAACTAAGGATGCCTTCTTGCTCTATAGAGGAGATGAACTAGTTGTGAAAGGGTTCACGGATGCTAGTTTTTAATCCGACCATGATGACTTTAAATCACGAGTCAAGATTCATTTTCCAATTGAATGGTGGCATCGTTGGTTGAAAAGTTCCAAGAAAGAAATAGTGGCTGACTCAACAATCGAGGATGAATATATTATAGCCATGCAAGCAGCTAAGGATGCTCGTTTGGATTTGTAAATTTTTATCTCGGACTATAAATGGTTCCTAGCATTGTTGATCCAATAGTATTGTACTCGTGATAACAATGAAGCTATAGCATAAGCCAAAGAACCAAGGTCTCATCAAAGGTTCAAGCATGTATTATAATGCTATCATCCGATTAGAGAGATTATCAATCGTGGAGATATAAGGATAGAAAAGGTCCACACCGATGATAACATAGCGGACCCCTTGACTAAGCCTTTGTCACAAGCAAAAACATGAGTCCCTTACTCAATCATCGGGATTAAGGGACGTGGCTGGTTAGCTCTAGTGCAAGTGGAAGATTGTTAGTATAGGTGCCCAAGATCCAACCATGTATGGATGTACTTGAGTTAATGTATCATTGCATTATTTATTTTGATAATAATAAAGAAGTCATTCCGTTAATTCTTTTGTTTACATGTTCAATAGAATTAGATAGGAGTCCTTATGATATGCATTTGCAATATTGATTAATCGAAAGATGTGAGACAAACACTAATGCACATAAATGATATCATTAAATTTCTCAAGTTGTAACATTGTCAAGAATGGACATTGACAGATGCGGATAGACTTGTGAGTGCTATGCTCATGCTATATGATAGTAGTAGGAGATCTCACACCTATTGGCATGGTGATGCCAAAGAAAGTGCTTAGGTGATTTATGTTAGAGAACATATCACTAGTCACATCATGAGAACCCATTTTTTTTTAGTCTATGGGAATCTCATACGAGATGGATATAAATGGTTCTTAGACTTGAAGTCATCATGGTTATCTCATTGGAGGACTTATGCACTTTGACACTCATTTCGATGGATCCATTAATGGGTTGCATGTGGGCGATTCGTTGGGTACAATAGGAATCTAATGGAGGTAGGTGTATAACTAAGATAGGACATGTCATTCTTTATATGCTAAAGGAGTTATTATATTGTACTTCGATAAATGTCCGCTCAAGAATCTATGGCCATAGTAGGAGTACACCAATAGAGCATAGTTGGTCTACTCTAAGAGCTAAGACATTTGGAAATCAAAGAAAACTTACGTGATCATAATCGAACAAGACTAATAACCAAGTTCGAGATCACATTGTGATAAGTTGACATGAGGACTTAATTGTATGGTAACCATACTCGTGAAAGGGAAAAATGGATTAACTAATCCTCTTAGAGAATTGGATAGTCATGATGCCTTAGTAGAGGCCAATCTTGATTTATGTATCAAGAGATTAAAGAGGAGTTTTTTATTCTTGATACATTGCCAACATATCTAGAAGCTTATTGAGTCACACACATAAGTTTAAATATTCATATTACAAATGAGAAGCAAAGATATTGGAAAGGGGTTTCCAAGTATAAGTTTCCTATGTTGGAAAGAGTTTCCAAAATAGAAAGTTTCTAAAAATGAAAAGTTTTCAAAAATGGAAAGTTTTCTATTTTATAAATCGGTTTCCTACTTTGGATGTTATTTTCAAATTTGGAAATAAAGAACCTAAAAGGAGTTTTCTAATTTAGGTTAAAAGGTATTTTAAAAAATTATTTCCTAATGTGGACCCTACCAAAATAATCTAAGAATATTTATTTGGATAGTCCAAATAAATTAATTGGGCTAAAATAGCTTTGGCCCATTAGATTTAATTAAAAAGATTAAAGATAATTTTGATGGGAGGATAAACATCAACCTTATTGGATAAGGTTGAATGTTTTAAAGATAAACATCAATCTTATTGGATAAGGTTGAATGTTTTAAAGAAATAGTTAAATAGTCCATATATAAAATAACTCATCATCCTTGGAGGATAAGGAAGTAATAACCTAGAGTCCTTTATGAGCTCAAAGCCGCCACTTTCCTTATCCTTGTAGGACAAGAAACTCTCCTATAAATATATAGGAGGAAGAGGGAAAATTCGGCCAAGACAAAGGAAAAAAGGGGAGAGAAAATTCGGCCAGCCCAAAATTCACCTAGGGCACATAGCCAAGAGAGAAAATAAAGGAGAAAATAGTTTCTCCTAAACCCTAGCAAGAAATATTCTTTCCTTCTCTTTTAAGGTTATCAAAAAATTACCCAGGATTGATTTCTAGAGGAAATACAAAATCGGAAAAGGTGGAGCTAGCATTCCATCAATTTTGAGTGCTTCTTTGTGAATACTTGGGCTGCGTGAATCATCAATAGAGGCTAGACACTTGGACAACTAATCAAAGAAAAGGAATTTAGATATGCACTACAAGAGGTAATGCTTTACTTTTAGCTTATTATTCATGTATGTGTGATTAGTAGATTCAACGAGCATGATCTTGGGCCCTTAGATGGAGGAAAATTTTTATTTATTCCGTACCTCCCTAGGATGCATGATCCTTCAATATAGGTTATCCATAAATATATCCCCCCAATGAATATATTAGCTTTGTAATCTAAGGATACTATATAGAAGAAAGGTATCCCTATAAGCACTCAATCGTTATATTATAATACTATTATTAGTCTATTCTTAGTTTAAAAGACAAACTTTTGGTATATTATAGACCAATATGGTAATACCTTTATAAATCATAGATAAAAGGCATGGGCTGTTATAACTATAGTTGTTCATGTGGTAATGAGGGGATATCCCATTACAATGATGATTATATTTATATTATGTCCCATAATTTAGTTGGATATAAGTGGGATCATCCCTTGGTTATAACAATAATAACTCTACGACTTTACTAGAGTAATATCGGGTGATTACACCTAGTAGCCCATGGTAAATATCATAATTATAGTGCCGATAATATGTATCCCTATGAACCTAGATAAATTTTATAATAATCCTTATATTGAGTATGGCCATGACTAAGTATATGTTTTCCCCATTTATATAGGTTAGGCCATCCCTACATTTCTACATAGGGATCATTATAATTTATGATATCGAGCAAGTTGATTTATATTATCCTCTTAACATACTAATCTATGAATTTTAAGGGTGCTCATTATAATCCCTAGCCTATATTATATCTAATAGGTTATTCGATAATTTGCTTCTATATTGATTTGGTTAACTTAACAATACACTTAAGCCTGTAATTATTTTACTAGAGGTATCAGTTTAAATTGTAGGCCTCGATCATTAGCTAGTAATCCTACAACTTAGTAAAATACCCTATACCCTTGCATTCACCATGTGTAATATAACTATTATATTAAGGTAATATTTTATAAGAATAGGCTTAAGCGTGAATAGTTATAGGTTTTATTCTTCATAGATATGTGTTTCATGCTCACATGGAGTTATGATCTCAATATCATAACCTATCATATTATTGATAGGTATTGATTACAATACCCTAGTAAATTATTCGGTTGTCGCAGATGATACCATGAATAGGATACTAATGTATTCCTATCATTTTAGAATATAATCCTGGTACTAATATCCCCCATGTAACTATAACTAGGTATGATATTCACTCTTATTGGTAAAAATACTTATGATACTCATAATATATTGTCTCATGATTATATATAGTCTATCTAATATCTATTATGATGATAAGGCAATTTATGTATGATGGTAAGGTAATTAAGGATGCAATATAGTTAACCAATGAAGTTATACCTTTTGATTAGCCATGATAACTATACCTTTGAATATGAGGGTAAACTCTTGTTTGTAATCTAGTATCTATTTAGCTAATTACATATGATCATTAACTTACATAGTTGATTCTATTACAGTTAATGAAAGGCTCTTCCTTGATTTGCCAATTAGTTTGGGAATATGTTATACCCTTAATCTATGAATTTGGACTAACTAATCGAATTTTTAGAAGTATATATGCATCAACTATGTACCTAAATACCATATCTAGTCTCCCTCAATATTACACTTGTATATTAAAGGATAACTATAATGAATGGGTATTATAATATAACATACTAATACCTTTCGATATAGGCTAACATCAAGGTCTAATCAATAAAGGGCTAGATTGGCATTTTACCTAATTGAACTATTTATACATTAGGGGAATAAACCATAAAATGATTATTGATTACTACCCTCTAGGATAGTATATTAATTATAATGATACCTATTGGGAATAAGCTATTTAATAGGGTATCCCAATAATCATGATATTACCATTTAATCATTTTCCCTTACTATTTATGAACAATACTATTGGGGTCAGTCATACTATTAATTGTAGGAACCATTATATGATGAGCAATATTGTCCACTATATTTCAGAACCAAATAATTTTGATTCCCCTATAAAAACTCTATAATTTAACTAATTGATATAATCGGACAATTGGTAGTAGTCTCTCACGTAGTAACATTTATAGGGATCATTTTATCCAATGTGAACATATTACCATTTAACTAACCCTAAATGGTCAATTAATCATAGTCACCAATAGAGTTTAACTCTATGTTACTCCCTATAATATAGTATACCTCAATAATACATATATCATCTCTCTCTCAATATAGGTATCTCCAATAGGTATCTTATAATTCACTATCTGGAGATAACAATTATCCTTAGCGATATAATGATGAATTAATCGAACAAGTTGGACAATAATTAATGTCTCTCCAATATATCAACCATTTATATCCCTAAGGATAATTGTTATCTCCATTAATATTTTTTTCCTTTATCATTAACCTAAGGATAATTGTTATCTCTAGATATTTAAGGACCCCTAGTACATGAATTAATCAAGTACAATTATCCCTATGCCTTGATAATAGCAAGTACAATTAATATATTAGACACTAATTATGGTCCAACTTGTTCATCCACACTATTAGGGGTTAAATATTATAGGGAAATGAAATGTGGAGTCTATTTAACTAGATTGTCATAATATTAGGTTAACTAATATTATGTTTCAATCAATACCTATTATGGGCCTATTTGTGCAATCATTGTATAATTACAGGTATATGATTTTATATTATTGTCAACCTATTCTTTGTAGATAATCTAGGTATTATTAACCTAGAGTGAATTTGGTTATAATATAGATCATTAAGCCACTCTTAATATAAGCTCTTTTTTGGGACTATGGTGATAACCTATTAATTATGAGCATAACCAATTATACATCATAAGCTAGATTTAATGGAAAGCTTGGATGGGAAAGATTATTCATGATAACGAAATTGATTATGCTAATTAGCCTAAAGATATTATCATATTATTATATCCTAATAATAAATAAGCAAAGGAATTGAATCCCCAATAATTGGAATATTACTGCCAAATCTTTAATTGGACTCTATTGGGGTCCCTAAAGAGATGATTGACATTATAGTACTATAGGGCCCATTCTAATATATTAATTGTATTGATATTATCAAGACATAGGGATAATATATTGTCAATCATGTTAATCATAGTATTTGATTAATTAGATAACATTTTATGGTTTAATCGAACTAATAGTTTATTAGGATACCTAGATATTAGGTTAATCAAACAAATTGGACAATAATTAATTAGATAACAGCATCAAGTTATTAGGGGAAAATTATGATAATAATAGTTGCTCACTAGCAATATGTCTCTCCAATATATTGACCATTTATATCATTGTCATGGCTATCCCCATGAAATGTTTAGTACTATGATACCTTTATCCATTTTGTGCCATAGATTTTGTCAATAGTATAAGGTTTGTACCCATTGTATAAACTATAGGGTAAATTACCCCTAGGGATTAACCATATTAATTGTTTAGGTAGAATTATTATACTTTTAGGGTATGATAGGAATTATAATTGGCACTAGTAATGATAATATAAGGGTAATAAATAACCGTTATGATTAATTTGGGTTAACTTAACCTCAGTATTATAATTGATATTAAACAACTAACCCTAAATTTTACTATAATTGATAGTAATTAATACCTAAGGATGAATTAATCGAACAAGTTGGACAATGATTAATGTCTCTCCAATATATTGACCATTTATATCCCTAAGGATAATTGGTATCTCCATTAATAGTTTTTTTCCTTTATCTCTATCCTAAAAGATAACTACCCTAATATTTGGGACTAATCGAGATATTAAGGTATCACAATTATATCTCTCTCCCTCTTTCCCCCTCTATCTCTCTCTCCACAATTATGTTACTATGTGACAAGGTATATGTCGATACAATCCTTAGCTTAGTATGATTATGACCCTAAACTATATGGATAAAACAGACTAAATCCAATGAAATTACCAACTAGGATTACATCTAATAAGAGTGGTTATACCATTAATAATCCATAAACTATTTTATCTTCTAACTATTATGATTTAACACCTATATAAATTGACCCATATGTTAATATATGGAATGAACCTCCTAGAGGATACTATCTCATAATATCGAGTTACGCAAAAAATGACCCAATGTCATTTTCATATATATAAGGATATTACTATATGGAATACTATAATTGTCATTTATACTTAAATAATAATTATGTCTCTCCACAAGGGTAATTGAACCGACATTATGTATACCATTGGTATCCCCATGAGTGATAATATAGTATTGTTTATTGTCTAACCCCAATATAGTGTAATATCATTATACTAATGAGTTAATAATATTGGATATTAACCTTCATGATGAACTATCCTTAAAACTCTCCATTATACCTATTGGGAATAAGCTATTTAATAGAGTATCCCAATAATCATGATTAGGTATGTTTAGGCTATCTTTGTACTAATAGTTTATCCCCAAAGATAAATTTGTTGCATAGTAGTAACCCTATTATTATACTTCTCTAATGGATCATAGCTAAAACATATGATAACCTTATTAAGGTTTATGTTAATTATCAGGCCATTATATTAACCCAACTAATTTAGATAAGATTAAACCTTATAGCTTATATCGTATAGTGAAATAAGTTAATAGTCTTCTCCAATACGATTGAGGGATGAGGAACACTCCATGAATAACGTAAGAGTTTTGTTAACTAGATTTAGTGGGATATATTCCACGTTATGTTAAAGTTTAATATTGGATACCCTCTAGATCAATATAGTCATCTTTCAATATAGAGATGATAAGAATCTCAAATGATTTTAGTTATCATGAATTTGGCTTAGTACCCATATTGTGACTAGGATAATATCTCGGTATCTAAGTATAATTATGGCAATAAACCCTATTGGTCTAGATATACAATAACTCGTTAATATTATAGGGTTATTTAGATAATTTTATGATCATTATACCAATGGGGCAATGATTATACCATTCAAATTATGTCTCTCTATGAGGGGTCAAACTATGATATTAGGTTAACTAATATTACTTATTGGGAACAAGATAGCCTAAACATACCCAATCATGATTATTGGGATACCCTAATAGTATGGATGAATAGATAATTACTCTATAGTATGGATGAACAAGTTGGGTCTATATAATCAATATTGGAACCCAATTAATGTCTAATATATTAATTGTACCGATGATCATTTACATTCGTACTATTATCCCCTTACTCAAGTAAGTAATATCGTACTATATGGTTTTAAACTATATATGTAGTAACCCTTTAAAGGGTTACTCTATGTATTAGTACAACTGATATTAATAGCTTTTTAATAGTATATTATTTCCCTATACTATTACCCTAATAGCAATAATAATCTGGATCATATTATGGTGAAGATATATGGTAATTTCTCTAATAGGATAAACATTGTAAGGCATCCTATAATTCGCTATATAGGAATATGGTTAAACTATCAATTAATAAATGGTCAAATAGGTATCATCTCTCTCCCTCTTAATATTTATGACAATTATAAATATAGTAAACTATATGTGGTCCAACTTGTTATAGGAACCATTAGTATGGGTAATCTATCCATACTAATGGACTATAGTAAGATATACTATTGGATATATGTTTAGGTTATAACGGAAACAATATAGTTGTCATTATATAGTTATCATATATCCACTCCAATATAATCCCTAATATAGTAACTCCATGGGCCAATTATAATTGTCATAATTGGGTCGATAATTGAAATATCAATTAGTGTCGGATATTATCACCTCATTAAAATCCCCTAATATTTACTTGAATACCAATAATATAGGTAATATAATCCAATTACCAATACTTAGATATAGATAGTAATCATATATGAAAATAGTCCTTGGTAGTAGTCCTTAAATTTAGGGTGATACCTTCCAAATACGCCATCTCAAGATGAATACACCATTTAGGGTTTATCTATCTAGTCATATCATAGGACTAGGGTTACTAATGATATCCTTATATATATATATCACCTTCCAAATATGCCATCTCAAGATGAATACACCATTTAGGGTTTATCTATCTAGTCATATCATAGGACTAGGGTTACTAATGATATCCCTAATATATAGGCATAACTATATAGGGATAATAATGATATACCTATTAAGGGTATATCATCAAAGGTTATATTTCTCTTGAAATGGTACCCTCTATTACTATATCATAGGTTTATGATATATCATAACCTATCTAAATAGTGAATAGGGTATAATTATTAGGCTACCAATAATAACCAACAAAATAATGTCATATGGCCTTGAGTTAGGAGGAGAGAAAAACCTATTTCTCTCTTCTTTTATGTGTGCTGAATTATTCAAGAGTTAGGAGGAGAGCAAAACCTATTTTCTCTCTTTTATATGTGTGTCGAATTTTTTCTTAGATTGAGAGAAACTTTTTCTCTCCTCTTTTATTTTTATTTTATTAGGAATAGATTTGATTCCAATTTGGATGGCAATCTACTTCCTAAAAAATAGGGATCACATTCCTAATCAAATTCCTCTTTAATTATTCTACAAGAATAAGGACTCTTTTTCTCCTTTTAATTAAATAATTTATAATCATTTAATTAAAATACTAGTAGGGACGAATTTAACATTTAAATAAGCCCCAACCGAAAATCAACTTAAGTCCACTCAATTATGTTTTAATTAATAACATAATTTAATGGCCCGATAAGTGAGATAGTTTAAATCCAAATCCAGATTTTTAAAGTGTGCGATCCTGTAGGTCCATTCAATGTTGGCAATGGGTCTAAATCCAATTTATGGACCATAAATCATAAGTGGTCTCTAGCAAGACATTATGACTACCCAAATTGAATGAATGTCAATATAAATTAATGTAACCTAGTTGCAACCCTATACAACCCTTTGCCTCTCGATATCATGATCGGCATAAGGCATGGAACATGTCATCCTTATTTATTGCTAAATCATTTCTTGATCTATTAGTGACATCGACTAAATCAAATAAATGATAATAACACTTATCATTTCATTTGGGCATGGCCATACACTACTCGGTTTCACTAATCAAGTGGCCGGTGATATCTTCTCTCAATAAAGAGAGTGGCAATCCCTTCACTTCATTCATGTTTCTTAGCATGAATCGTGGCATACCCAATCATACCCATAATTTTTATTTAGTTACAAATGACATTAGGCATATGTCAAAGTGTGCAAGGATTCATCTAAGAATCCATAATGATTTCGGGTCAAGGGATTCAAGTATAAGCATTTGCATGAGAATCACTTATGACTTTCAATCATGTACTCGTTCTCATGAATGGATTGATCCAAATACACTTGTTCCCTAACATGTATCTATGTTCCCGATTGATATCCCATATCCATGACCAGTAAAACATGATCATCTCACAAAGTACATACTAGTCTTAGTTTATTGCCATTCCCATGACAATAATCGACTAGGGACATTTAGAATAGTATTCTTTTATGCTTCAAGGTTTTACTATCAAATCATGTATTTGATAACTTAAGCAGAATTATTCTATTCATGGATATTTTATCTATTTTAAACATGCACAAGAATGATAATAAGATAAAACAATGCCTCATATGTATATATATAGTAAAGGAGTCAAAATACAATGTATTGGGCTAGGGCATACACTAACAATCTCCCACTTGCACTAGTCCCAATCGGGCATAATCCTAAGACCAAAAGATCTAACATGACCCTCATGCTTTGGCCTAGCTAACTCGCTTAGTTAAAGGATCTGCTACATTGTCTTCACCAGGAATCTTGCATATCTTCACATCTCCTCTCTCGACGATTTCTCGAATCAGATGGAATCTCCCGAGTATCTGTTTGGATTTCTGGTGTGACCGGGGCTCCTTAGCTTGTGCGATGGCCCCGTTGTTATCACAATAGAGGTTTACTGGATATAAGATGCTCAAAACAACTCCTAGTTTAGTAACAAACTTCTTAATCCAAATCGCCTCCTTTGCAGCATCCGATGCTGCAATGTACTCGAACTTTGTGGTAGAATCGACAACGATGTCTTTTTTTAAGCTTTTCAAGCTTACAACACCTCTATTCAAACAAAACACATAACTAGATTGCGATCTTGAGTCATCGACATTGGTTTGGAAAGCGACATCGGTGTAACCATTTACAATTAGCTCTTCCCGACCACCGTACACTAAGAAATATCCTTTAGTCCTTCTCAAGTACTTAAGGATGTTTTTGACAATGGTCCAATGATTTTCACTTGGATCCTGTTGGAACTCGCTTGTCATACTTAGTGCATGTGTGGAATCCGAGTCTAGTACATAGCATGGTATACATGATAGATCCTATAGCTGATGCATAAGGAATCTTACTCATATATTCCCTTTGTTCTCTTATAGAAGGACAATCCTTCTTACTTAGAATCATGCCTTGACTTATAAGAAGGAACCATTTCTTGGAGTCAACCATACCGAAACGTTTCAGTACTTTGTCTATGTACTTTTCTTGACTTAGTCCTAAGAGCCGTTGTGATCTATCTCTATAGATCTTTATACCTAGTATAGTTTCGGCTTCGCCTAAATCTTTCATTGAAAAACACTTCCCTAACCATTGCTTAACTCTTAACAATGTTGGGATATCATTTCCAATGAGCAAGATGTCATCCACATATAACACCGGAAAAACTACTATGCTCCCACTAACTTTCTTGTACACATAAGGCTCATCTTCATTTTTGAGAAAAACCAAACTCTTTGATCGCTTATCAAAGCGAAGATTCCAACTTCGGGATGCTTGCTTCAATCCACAAATGGATCTTTGAAGTTTGCATACCTTTTTAGGATTCTTAGGATTGACAAAACCCTCGGGTTGTGTCATGTACACATCCTTAAGAAGGTTTCCATTAAGGAAAGCCGTTTTGACATCCATTTGCCATATTTCATAGTCATAATATGTGGCTATGGCAAGTAAGATCCTAATGGATTTGAGCATGACTACTTGGAGAGAAGGTTTCATCATAGTCAATACCATGAGTTTGTCTAAAACCTTTCGCCACCAGTCATCCTTTGAAGGTGTTATCGGCCTTTTGTTTGAAAATCCATTTGCACTCAATGATCTTAGCACCTTCGGGGGATCAACCAAAATCCATACTTGGTTATCATATATTGATTGCATTTCAGATTTCATGGCTCCAAGCCACTTGGCTGAATCTGGACTTTTAATCGCCTCTTGGTAGGTAGTGGGCTCGTCTTGATCCACTAGTACAATACTTTGATCGTCGGTTATGAGAAATCCATATCTCTCGGGCTCGTGACGAATCCTACCGGACCTTCTTAGTTCTTGTGTAATCGGTTCGGGTTCCACAACTCCTTATGAATCCGTTTCGATTTCCATACTATCCTCTATAGGAGTTTGTGGTTCTTAAACTTCTTCAAGTTGTTCTTTACTCTCATTGTTTCTCTTGAAAATGAACTCCTTTTCAAGGAAAATAGATTTTCGACCAACAAACACTTTGTTCTCGCTTTGGTAGTAAAAGTAATATCCCTTAGTTTCTTTAGGATATCCCATAAACAAGCATTTATCGGTTTTGGATGCTAGCTGATCCGATGTTAACCTTTTAACATGGGATTCGCAACCCCAAATCCTAAGAAAAGACATGTTGGGCTTTTTCCCATTCCATATCTCATATGGTGTCTTCTCAACTGCTTTAGTTGGAGTTCTATTTAGTAGGAATGCAGCAGTTTCAAGGGCGTAACCCCGAAGGAGATTGGAAGATCTGTTTGACTCATCATTGATCGAACCATGTCCAATATAGTTCGATTCCTCCTTTCGGACACGCCATTCCATTGGGGTGTACCGGGAGGAGTGAGTTGTGAAACTATTCCACACTCCTTTAGGTAAGAGTCAAACTCTTGGCTTAAATATTCGCCACCTCGATCGGATCGAATAGCTTTTATTCTTTTGCCAAGTTGGTTTTGTACTTCATTCTTATACTCTTTGAACTTTTCAAAAGTCTCGGATTTGTGCCTCATTAGATAGACATAGCCATATCTACTGAAGTCATCCGTGAATGTAATGAAGTAGTTATAACCACCTCTAGCAGATGTACTTAGTGGTCCACATACATCGGTATGTATTAGGCCCAATAAGTCACTTGCCCTTTCACTCGATTTGTTAAAGGGGCTTTTAGTCATTTTTCCATGTAAGCAAGATTCACATGTTTCATAAGATTCAAAATCGAATGAGCCAAGAATTCCATCTTTATGGTGTCTTGAGATGCGTTTCTCATTCACATGTCCTAAATGACAATGCCGAAGTAGGTTGGGTTTAATTCATTTGATTTAACCCATTTGTTATCAATGTTATAAATGGGCTTGTGGTTTTCTAAGTCTAGAATGTAAAGACCATTACTAAGCAAAGCATTGCCATAGAAAATATTCTCATGATTAATAGAAGTAACATTATTCTTAAAAATGAAATAGAATCCATCAATATCTAAACAAGAAACTGAAATAATATTCCTACTCATAGCAGGAACAAAATAACAATTCCGTAAATGAATTATAAGTCCACTAGGTAAAGTCAAATGATAATCCCCTATTTCTAGGGCAGTAACTTTTGCTCCCGTAATGCCCCTACCCTAGTCATATTTCTACTACCCAAGTAAAGCACTAGACAAAGCACGTTACGCCGACATACCCTAAACTCTAAGTAGTTCTCTTATGATATTCTTAAAACTTTAACAAGCACATTACATGTATAACTCTTTAAGATAAAATTTACATCACATAATTAAATACATTAATAAAATATTACAGGAAAAATTCAATTTCTTACAAACTCCATACCCCAAATTTACAAATAAAATAAAAACTAATATATGGTGCCTCACATAAGCCAATTAGGAGGAGCCAGCTGCATCCGTACCAACATGTCCTTTTTCCGTCACGACATAAAAATAACAACGAGGTGAGCCGAAGCTCGCAAGTAGGGTGATGCACGTGATATGTAATGTTGTTTTGACTTCCCACCATACTCATAAATTTTAATCTCGAGTACCCTAGATATTAGCCAGTCTACTCTATTTATCATCCGGGTGGTCCATAGATCACCTTTTGCTACAACAAAATTACCCCTCGTTGTAACTATTGTTAGCGGGAATCCATCGTCTAACAAGTGCAAGCACACAACTTGGTTTCATCCGGATGATCCTCGGATCATCTTCTGCTACAATGAAATTATCCCTCGTTGTAACTCGCTATTAGCGAGAATCCATCGTCTAATAGTGCGAGCACACGACCTAGAGTACTTGGACTACTAATACCCATTTATTCTAGTTAGGTTATCAAACCTAGATGTATAAACCATTTCTCAATCAATTTACTTGTCTTAAACCACCCACTATGCATATAATGCACATGATGACATATTTAATCACATTCAACCAAATTCGGGTACCAACCCTTCATTCTCATGCCATACTCACGGTCCAACCCACACTTGAAATTTACCCATTGCTCACATACCAATCATGATACCCATAGCAGGAACACAACCTCCGCTCATTAATATTGTTCATTAGTTTCATTAATATTTAAAAGAAGGTCCAAGTCCATTTACTTTAATCCAAGCCCATTAACTTTATCCTAGGTCCATTGACTTTATTTAATTTTATTTTATTTAGTCCAAGCTCATTTAGTTTATTCCAAACCTATTAATTTTGTCCAAGTCCATTTTTTTTGGTTTTAGGGTTTATTACCGGGCAACTCCTAATCGAGTAAATAATTTTCCAATTTCAAAACCTAATTAAATCTTACCCATTTTATTTTAGACACTAGACATATTTATTTATAACATATATAAAAATTAGTTCTAAATACCAAGTACATAATTAATTATAAATTTTTGAAACTTAGGGAGCAATCCGCCTAGTAGTAGTTTGTCTAGATCTATCCATACTAAATCAGGTATAATTCTTTGTACATAATCCAATGACCAAGAAATTTTAAAGGGAGTTATTTGAAACATAGATGAACAACTTTTATTCTTTAAGTTGCACCCAGAAATTGACCTAAAATCCTTGAACATGCACTCCAAAATTCGGACAGAATTTACTCCTTATCAACACTAATTTATTAGTTCATTCCAAGCCAACTTTAAACATGTTTTAGTTCACTTAAATTTAGTCCAAGTCCAATCCAACCCATCACTACATACTTGGACATTTTTCAAAACATTATAACATCATAAATCATCACAACAAGGCATCCATACATAGATTTATCCCAAACATCAAGCATATAACCATTGAAAATTATTACAACCCATGAAATAAACACTAACAAAATAACTTAAAAAAATAATTTAAGACATTAATCAGCCAAAAAATGAAACCTACTTACCTCTTTTAGGTTTGATTAGAATTTCCTTAGCTCTTTTTCTTTCCTTTTTCCCTTTCTCTTTCTCTTTTCTTTCTTTCTCTCTTTTTGCTGTTTTTCTCTCTTCAATTTGGCTTCTCTTTTAATTCTGGATGGGCTACAATTTTTGGCCTAAAAATGGCAGCCATTTAACCTTCCCTTTCCCTTATATACCCACCTTTTATCCTCTCATTTATTTATATCACAAGTGTTAAAATTTAACTATGCCAAATGTAAAGTGGAGGAAACTTGGAAGGCAAAGCTGGCATATTTTGGAAGTCAAAGGTGATGATTTGGCTTCCAAGCATTTAATTCAAGTGCTTAGGTGGCTAAAGAAAACTTAAGCTAAATAAACACATTAATAAGCTAGGTTCAGGTAATTAGACATAATTTATTTCATAAAAAAATTCGGAAATTTCCATTTTTAAAATTCAAAATTTCTTTTTCTCCAAAATTTCAACGAGTGTTACCTCCTAACCCATCTATACTAAAATGTGCATAAATCTTTCTATATGTATCCAAAAATTATGAAATTTTATAGAGAGATAATAAACACATAGAAAAACAACTTTTATTCTTTAAGTTTTTCTTACAAATCAATCTAATAGCATCAAATAAATCTCACAAGATTCAGGCAGATTCTTCTCCCAAAATTCCAGCAAAATGCATTTCGAAACAACCCTTACCATAATGGATATAACTCTTAATGTATAGGTTCAACAATTATACAATTTTATACCGATATATGCAACACATAGATGAACAACTTTCATTCTTTAAGGTTTTCCCAACAATCACCCTAAAGTGCTTAAACAATTCACACAAAACGCGGGCAGAATATAGTCCTTAAAACACTAATTTTGTATATTTGATTTCTTTAATAATTAAGCCATTAATCTTAAGCACAATAACTTTAATTTAACATAAATCATATATTTCAAGTATTAATTTCTCATGATGAAATGAGAATTATTTTTACTTCTAATATACATATATATAGAATTATTCTAATACACGTCGCGTTACGGATAAGGGTTTTTACAAGGATTACAGCTCCATTCCCAACTCTTAGGTCGACTTCACCTTTAGCCAAAACCCACCTATTTCTTAGTCCCTACATATTAGAACAAATGTGAGAACCACATCTCGGTATCTAATACCCATGATACAAAAATAGAAAGATTGACTTTTATAACAAAGATACTTGAAGTGGAAGCCCCGCCTCCATTCTTCTTCGCATCTTCCAAGTAACCGGGTAGTTCCTCTTCCAATGCCCATCATTGTTGCAATGGAAACAGACGCCCTCCTTCGGTGACTTGGGCTTAGGTGCCTTGACCTCCTTGCCTTTGGATATAGGTCCAACCTTGCCCTTGGGCTTGGCCTTGCCCTTTACCTTTCCACCCTTACCCTTTTGAACTAGCAAGACAGGATTGGTTTTCTTTATGTTCCGCTTCAACATTTTTAAGCATCCCATGCAACTTTGAAACTGATTTGTCCATCCCATGCATGTTATAGTTCATGACAAACCGATCATAACTTTCTAGCAAAGATGCCAAGATGAGGTCAATTGCTAATTCCTTACGAATGGGTGCATCAAGCTTCTCAAGAGTATCAATATACCCTTTCATCTTAAGCACATGGGCACTCAACAAAGTACCTGGTGCCATTTTGCATGAAGTTAGTGCCTTGGTTTTCACGAACCTTTCATGACGAGCTTGCTCTTGGAACATTTCCTTAAGGTGAGTCATGATCACAAAAACCTCCATATCCACGAATTGTTTTTGCAATTCTGGACTCATGGTAGCTAGCATGAGGCAAGTCGGATCATTGGAGTCATTTTTTTTTCTTTTCGAATGCCTCCCTTTTAGCAAGTAATGGCGTTTCTAGTCGATTCATTAGGTAACGCTTGGTCTAGGACTTCAAGCTTCCTCTCTTGCTTGAGAACTATTCTCAAGTTTCGAGACCAATCAAGGAAGTTAGTCCCATTGAGTTTGTCCTTCTCAAGAACCGATCGCAATGAAAATGGTTGTGAGTTGTTCGATGCCATTTCAATCTACACTATATGCAAGATTAGTATGAGTTCTTTATTTATAATCCCACAATTTGAATTAATATCCCTTTAAATAATTCGTGTTAGTGTTTTTGATTGCGGGCCAAGATCCTTATTTCACCTTGTCTTAGTCAAGCCGAGCTTGTACACCTAAGACTTAGTTATTTCGGTAGGAACCCTTTCCAATTATATCTATTATAACTCTTGGATCAAATGGAATCAACATCTTATGTTGGGCACTATTCCATTTTATTGCCTATGGTCGGGACAATCCCACTACCCATGTTAAGTCAATCCTACATTCGAGTGTTAGGCATAACATTTACCCTAACTCTTTCCTTACAAAGATAATCCAACATGCCTAGCCGTGGCATAGCCCACGTTTAGACAATCGATGCCTTGACAAGTTTCGAATTAGGAAGGCAATTTTATGACTTAATATTTTAGGGATTCATTTTATTATGGCTTACATGGCATATACGAATTTCCATTCATTCACACATGCATAGTATATATAAGGTGCATAAAATTTAAACGTGACATGTCATGGGCCAAATACCTAACTCTAAGAAAAGCTACATCTAATGGGCTTCCTCCGAGTTGGGTCAGCACACCTCCATCGGGCTCCGTCTCTTGTCTTGATTACAAAGTCTTCAATATGATATTAAACACATCTATTCTAATAAAATAAAATTAAAAAATTTTGTAAAAAAAAAAATAGACGACACTCAAGCCGTATTTAATTACAACCCCTAATAAAAATAGGCCCATGACATGCACCATGCATAACCATTCACGAAAAATACACCAAAAAGATTAAAATTGAAAACATATACTAGCAAATAATATGGATTTTCAATTTTAATTATGTCCATAAGCCATTTGAGAAATTGTGTATTTGATTTCAAGAACTAACCCTATTAAGGGTTTGGGTGTTAACCCAATAGGTCAAACCTTTTGACCACTCATTGAATGAGTTGTTCATAAAATCACAATTTTAATCATATTAAAATATCAATACACTATTAGATTAAGATAGTGCCATTAATCCTTTTCTAGTCAATTTCTCTTACCAATTTTATGTTATGATTTAATCTCATTAAACATAAAACCCATAAAACACAATTGGAAGTCACAACATATTCGGTTTACCAATTAAACTCATGAATCTATCAAGTTAATAACACATTCCGCTATTGCCATTAAACTAATCAGATTCGGCCTTTTGACATTTAAACACACAAAAATCAGATTTCCAACATGGCAAAATCGATTTTTAATTGATTAGATTAAGCATACAAGCCATGCTCCGATACCACCGTAAAGTTTCCTATGGACTTAATCAAGTTTACACGCAGCGAAAATCATAAACTTTACCATAGAAACATGCCAAGATCACATGTATGTTAAAATAATCAATAAAGGTTGAGACTTTTACCTTGAGTTAGATGCCGAATCTTTATTCAATAAGGTGAGCTCAAATCAATTTCTCTTCCTTACTCCTTTTTCTACCGATGTGAACAATGGGAGACACTACCTTAACACGAATGCCCTCTACCGTCTCACACACAAAAACCTATGGGATTAAGATTATGTGTGCTAGCACTCAAACAATCTCACTTTTATTAATTGATGATTTCAGTTTTGAAGATAGAAAGGGGGGGGGAGGGGGGCGGCCTTGAGTTAGGAGGAGAGCAAAACTTATTTTCTCTTCTTTTATGTGTGCCGAATTTTTCAAGAGTTAGACGAGAGCAAACCTATTTTCTCTTTTATATGTGTGCGATTCGTCTTAGAGTGAGAGAAACATTTTCTCTCCTCTTTTATTTTTATTTTATTAGGAATAGATTTGTTTCCAATTTGGATGGCAATCTACTTCCTAAAAAATAGGGATCACATTCTTAATCAAATTCCTCTTCAATTATTCTACAAGAATAAGGACTCTTTCTCTCCTTTTAATTAAATAATTTATAATCATTCAATTAAAATACTATTATGGATGAATTTAACATTTAAATAATCCCCAATCGAAAATCAACTTAAGTCCACTCAATTATGTTTTAATTAATAACATAATTTAATGACTCGATAAGTGAGATAGTTTAAATCCAAATCTAGATTTTTAAGGTGTGTGATCCTGTAGGTCCATTCAATGTTGGCAATGGGCCTAAATCCAATTTATGGACCATAAATCATAAGCGGTCTCTAGCAAGACATTATGACTACCCAAATTGAATGAATGTCAATATAAATTAACGTAACCTAGTTGCAACCTTATACAACCCTTTGCCTCTCGATATCATGATTAGCATAAGGCATGGAACATGTCATCCTTATTTATTACTAAATCATTTCTTGATCTATTAGTGATATTGACTAAATCAAATAAATGATAACACTTATCATTTCATTTGGGCATGGCCATGCACTACTCGGCTTCACTAATCAAGTGGCCGGTGATATCTTCTCTCAATAAAGAGAGTGGCAATCCCTTCAATTCATTCATGTTTCTTAGCATGAATCGTGCCATACCCAATCATAGCCATGTCATTTAGTTACAAATGACGTTAGGCGTATGTCAAAGTGTGCAAGGATTCATCTAAGAATCCATAACGATTTCGAGTCGAGGGATTCAAGTATAAGCATTTGCATGAGAATCACTTATGACTTTCAACCATGTAGTATTCTCATGAGTGGATCGATCCAAATACACTGTTCCCTAACATGTATCTATGTTCCCCGATTGATATCCCATATCATGACCAGTAAAACATCATCTCACAAAATACATACTAGTCTTAGTTTATTGCCATTCCCATGACAATAATCGACTAGGGACATTTAGAATAGTATTCTTTTATGCTTCAAGGTTTTACTATCAAATCACATATTTGATAACTTAAGCGGAATTATTCTATTCATGGATATTTTATCTATTTTAAACATGCACAAGAACGATAATAAGATAAAACAATGTCTCATATGTATATATATAGTAAAGGAGTCAAAATACAATGTATTGGGCTAGGGCATACACTAACATATTATGTGTCAAAAAATACCAAGGTTAATAATAATAAGGGGAATGTTACCCACATATAATAATAGGGCCTTACTATTTGGTGGGATAAACCAATGGCCATTATACCATTTCCCCAAGGTTATAAGTACACTACCAATTTATGTAACACTTAGCATCGTTACCTAACTAACATATATTAGGGAACGTTTGTTGGTCATAGGGTTAAGTTGGTTCGTACATTATCTATTATTCCTTCCAATAAAGAATGGCCCATTAAGATAGGAAATTAATGTCATCACAAAGGGAGAATGGCTCATCTACAAGGATACTATCATA
Source organism: Dovyalis caffra (assembly GCA_963924115.1). NCBI lineage: Eukaryota > Viridiplantae > Streptophyta > Magnoliopsida > Malpighiales > Salicaceae > Dovyalis > Dovyalis caffra. The sequence goes on along the minus strand of CAWUPB010000231.1, from coordinate 32,858 downwards.
ACCATTAGACGATTATGAGAGAATACAAGTTCAATAACCATACTTTATGAACCACCTCCCTATCCGATACCTTGATTATCCTTAGGATAACCAAATAGTTATCTATAACTCTCCTTGTAAAATTATTAGTTAAACACAAGAATAATTGAGTAGTTAAATATCCATAGTCTATCAAATTTTACGATGATATTATATACCAATTGGGTATTAGAAACACATGATTATAATGTGTATGATTTACTAATTGATTATACCCTATTCACTTATATAAAAATTATGCCAAGCCTATTATGGGTATTTAACTATATAAGATGGCATTTAGGGTTTAGTTGGCAAATAAAGCCTATCATTTGAAAATTTAATATAGCAGACACAATATTATCCTATATTAACTATGACCCAATTGCCTTATAATAGTATAATTATTAACAAAGAACAATTATCATATCTTATTGCTTCCATTCTTATGAATAATGGTATATTATTATCGGGAGCTAATAGATTAACATACCACAATAGGAGTATTTAGAGTGTAGGTAAATCTATTGGCCAATATGAGATATCATAGGGGTATATTACACATTGATAAGAGTAATTGATGTCATACCCCGATTCACCTATACGGAGGAATATTAACTATTAACCTTTAATATTTTGGAATACACATATTGCTTAATACCCTAAGGTAATAATTTGGATGATGAACCTCAGCTTATATTAACCGGATATTAATATCTCCAATATGGTTGTACTTATATTTAACCAAAGTTTAAATAGTCCAATTATTTACTTAAGGTAGAGCTAAAAGATATTCCAAAGGAATTTATATCGTAATATAAAATATAAGAACTTGTATGGAGATAATCGGACCATTAAAATGGTAATTCATAATCTATTAAGGATAACCATAGTTTAATAATTGATAACTTTATAATACGAGTAACAATTATCATTCGCTATAGTTAAATGGAATAGTATGGAAAAGGGCTCCTATCTAGATATTAGTATTCAAGTAAATATAATAGGGTAGATTATATTTAATTAATTATGATGAAATCTAAAAGGAGTCCTTTTAAAACAAATCTAACCGTAATTTGAAGTATCAAGAATAGATAGGGTTCCAATACTAATTGGGCTACTATTAGGTGATCAAGCCCAATATAGTGTAAATGGTCAATTTAGGAATACTATAGGGATAATGTTAAAACAATTAGTAATATTAGGGCCATACCTATTGGTCAAACTATGAAATATTGGAAGGGTACTATCTCATAATATTTGGCTAGTTGGTATTTTACCTAATTGGACTATATGATTGGGATAGATTGGTATTTTAATTAATAGGTTTTGACAAATATCATATCTTAATAATACAAGCTATCTTGATATATTCTCTCTTAAGTGATAAGTAATCATATTTAAACAACGTCCTATAATATTTAAGCAAAATTAATCCTCATTAAATTTTAATGTTCGGACCATTTTATCCATGCTTTTATTGATGGTTGCCAATTGTTTGATTATATCAATTAGTTAACTTATAGAGGTGATTAGGTGATATTAGTAGCTTGTTAATTTAAGGACTATTACCAATGAGGTTAGACAATTGGTAGTCAATATAGGTTCCCCTATTTTCCACATCTTTATATATATATATATATATATATATATATATATATATATATATATACCAATAAACCCAAGGATCTAACAAATGGTGCGGGGTATGAAATGGAAGATGAATGAAATGCAGATTGATAAATGGGCGGCAGAGCCACCACGTAGATGCGAGATGAACAAAAGAAATAAAAGGACTTTAAATTAAAATATAAATAAAACAAAAATAAATGGGCGGAAGAGCCAGCAATCGGATATGATAAACGAAAGGTACGTGGCGTTGTTAAACCACAGTTCAACTCGATAGTACCGAGTACCGTTATTGAGCCGAGTCGTGGTATTCCAGCTCGATATACCTTAAGAGAGAGAGAGAGATATATACATAAATGTAAGAAACTTTTATTTATTTACAAGAAAAGTACCTTACAACAGGAGAAGTTTTCGCAGTCTTGAAGGAATAGGATTACAAAGAGAAATCTTTCTTAGAGAATGTCCGAAAACTTAGAGAGATAAAATGTGTAGAGAAAATAAACTTCGATTACAAATGAAATGAGCTTTCTTTATATAGAGAAAGCCATCATGAATAGTACCATGAAGAATACCTATGAATAGTAAATTTGTACAAGTAAAAGTAAATAGTAATTTGCTACAATGTCTTCACGTGTTGATGAATAGTAAGATGCCGAAATGAATAGTAAATCGAGGAGTTGCTTTCATAACTCGCGTACCCAAAACCTCCAAACCATATGTCTAGGTATGGATTCTATGTTCCGTAGATCTACCTCCTTTTCGCATCTTCCGCTTCGATTCTTCGATTCTAAGAAGATAATCAATAGTGTAGAATATGTCATAGAAGATTTTGAAAAACAAATTGATGATTGAGCAATACCCAAGATTCATAAAGATGAGATTTACAAAACCAGCAAATATGGACTTTTCAAAACCGATTTCACTATCAAAATCGAGGAGCGTGATATTCGACTTCTCAAAACCATTTGAAACAATTCATCTTCTTTCTTCCAAAACTCTTCAAAAACATAAAGACAAAGGTTTTAAATACATTCATATTGGTTTAGTTCAAGTGGGGATTAAACCACTTACAAAAGAGGGATTGAACACCTCAATCCTAGCAGATCCTTAGAGACAATAGGTTTACAAATTTTCAAGACTCTTTGTTAAGTTCAATTGAGTCTAGTCTATACAAGTGGACCTATTTCTTTTGATTGTTATCCAAATTTTACTCGTTTCTTTGAATGATAAAAATATTATTGAATCATTGGTTCTGCAAGTTAAAACTCATAATTATCATATGATGGATGGATCTATTCCAGTTGCATTAATTACAAAAATTCATTACAAGGCCATGAATTCCGCATTTGCATCTAAACACAAAAGGTAGTCGACCAAAGGTGAAACCCTTCTTCTGCAAACAGATCTGACCAAATCCAATACCGTTATTCCCGGACCCATTAGGTGGAAAGACATAGTGCTTCCGGATGAATGGATCTTGGAAGGAATTACAAAACCTAGATCTCTACTCGTTCCCGAGGTCCCAAAACCAAACACACAAATCGGATCCATAGAACAACAAATGGATGGGAGTGTTAGACTCTCGTTTGACGTAAAATTTACCAGTAGTAGATTTTCCGATGTTGCCTCTAGTTCAATGACTTATGACCTAGGAAGATTTTCTTAAATTCCTTGAGTCATAAATTTACCAAATGTTAGGAGAGATACGTACTTGGATCGAGTTCGCCATCCCTTCGACAACCACGTAGGTTTTCAACCTCGGATGTCCCTAACCCGAGCTTTACATAATGTTGATTATGGTACCTATATTCCAAAACCCGGATATTCAAACCAAGAGGATTCTCCTCCTCTATCTCCTATTGCATCTGCTATCATCGATAATATTGCACATGAATGTAATGCTTTGTCTGATGATAGTTTTACAATAGACAAACAATATCCGCATGATGATTTCTATGCAAAACATAATTTTGAAAAATGAATTTGGTTCTTCAAAAACTTTCCGGCAACTTGAAAGGAAATTCAAAACGAATTTTATGAATTTATGAATGCTCATAGAGTTCATATATTATTCTTTGATTGGTTTGAGATATATGTTTTTGCAAATGATATTTCCTATCCTTTCAAGACTATGAAACCAAGAATCGTTAGGAACAAAACCCCTACATGGGAAGTGGAAGGATAGATGATTCGATCGACCATCCACCACGTAGGAAATTGACATTCTCCCATGGAGAAACCAAAATAGAAGCTTGTCCTTTCAAAATCCCTAAAGATGATGATTCTGTCAACATCAAAAACATTGTTCAACGTAACAATTTTACCAATACCAATCTCCAAACCATAGGAAAATAGCTTGTTAGGATTGAGTCCCATATCCAGCAGACAGCTTGTTCCTCCTACCCCAAAACCTATAGTTTCCTTAGCTCCTATGAAGCCAAAGACCGAAGCTAAAAACCCAGTCTTCAAACCCTTTCGGGTTTCTAGATCGAGTCAACAACGGATACAAACAAACAAACATGAGTTTGTCAAAGCCATTAGAGACCAACTTAGTAAGATAGGAATATCTTCTTAGGGAACCTCTAAGCATATAGCTCCCGATACTCCTCTATCCAATAGTGTGAATGTTTTAGATCAAAAATTAGAGACAGAATCGTCCCCGAAATTAATAAGTTCCATTGGAAAAACCCATTACCTATGATTGTTGCCCCCGACATAGGTGAGATGCCAAACAAGTTAGCACAACCTAGATTCAATGCCTCTTCCATTTACGAATGGACTATAGATGGCCTATCGGAGTACAATATCCTTAGTCTACTCCAACAAATGACCATGGTCGCTACGCCTACAAAACCCAAACCGGTACTCCCGACCGTGCGATAGCTGAATTGCTCATTACCAAATTTTCCGGATAACTCAAAGGATGGTGGGACTATCATCTCATCGCCCAACAAAGCATATGGAGATTTTAAATGCCATACAAATAGATCAAGAAGGTCTTCCTATCCTAGATGACTTAGGAGAACCCATCCAAGATGCCGTGTCCACCCTCATCTTAACCATTTCCCTTCATTTCATAAGTGACCGTTCTCATCTCAAAGACAAAAACGCCGAGCTTCTTAGTAACCTTAGGTGTAAGAAACTTAGTGACTTTCACTATTACAAAACCACTTTCCTAACCAGAGTTATGCTTAGGGAAGATTCAAACCAACCTTTTTGGAAGGAAAAATTCCTTGCAGGTTTACCAACCCTCTTAGGAGAGAAGGTTAGAACCCGAATTAAGGATGCTTTTGGTGAACAAATTCCTTATGACCAATTGACTTATGGTGAACTCGATTAGTTTAACCCAAAAAGAAGGTCTTAAGTTATGCGAAGACTTAAAACTCCAAAAACATCTTAAGTGGGAAATGAAAAGGACTAGACGAGAATTAGGAAGTTTCGTAAATAGTTTGACATTTCTACTTCAAAACCTTCGAGTTGCCAAGGTAATCGCCAAGATAAAACCCACAAATCTTATAAAAAACCCTATAAAAACCATTACCATAGGGATCAGCCTAAAGATATAGAACCTTTCTATAAGAAACCTTCCAACAAAACCCCCAAAAAACCCTTTAGAAAAACCCAGTTTAGATCCCAACCTAGAACCGAGCTAAAGGACGTTACCCGTTATAAATGTGGACAAAAAGGCCATACGGTAAGATATTGTCGTATGAATACCGGATTACAAGAACTTCATTTAGATGAAGATGTTTATAACAAAATCTCTGCTTTGTTAGTCGATTCCTCTAACCCTTCAGACTACTCCGGTAGTGAAGAAACTTTTCAGGTAGATGAACTTGTTACGTCTTCCAGTTCAAAACCCGAGCTTCGATAGTGAACTTGTTAACAAAACCAAACATGCCGTTGTCTTAACCAAAGACCAAGACCTCATTTTAGACATAGTTAAGAGGATTGATGATCCTCAATTACAAAAGGAATACCTAAACGTACTCTTAAAGTCCGTAGAAGAAAACCCTCATGAAAAACCAAAACCTTCTATCTTGCCTTCTACTAGTACTCGCACGTATGACCTTACTCGCTATCCTAGATAGGAAGAAGAAGACCAAGAAACATATGACCACAATTCAGGACCTTCGATCCGAGATTAAGGTCATCAAAACAGAGCTCAAAGAGAAACAAACCGGAGACTCCAGTCTCTTGAAAACACCGTTAGAAAAATAGGCAAACGAAGAGCCGTACTCGACTCCGAACACCATGATAATGACCAAGAGTTACCAAACCTTGAAAACCTAGAACACGTTCCTGAAGATTTCCTGTTTGTACTTCATGAAGTTACTTCTAGGAAATATTTGATTAAGATTACTCTTGTGTTCCCCGATGATTACAAAATTGATACAATTGCCTTGTTTGATACTCGGTGTTGATTTGAATTGTATTAAGCAAGGCATTGTTCCAAAATGTTTTCACATGCACACACATGAACGACTTTCTGCAGAGAAACAATTCCAAAATGACCATACATGGTAAGACAAAGCCTTTGTGGTCAATGGTAGCATTGTTATCAAAAATCATTTTCTCGCTTGTTGAGCATATGCATCATATGGTGATCTTAGGAACACCTTTCATTAATCTTGTTACTCATTCTGTGAAGCATGACTGCATATCCTTCAAAACCGTAAATACAAAACTTGTTTTCCCATTTATTGAAAAACCTAGAATTAGAAACTTGAATATCATCAAATCATGTTCTATTTCTGAAATTAATTCCATGATTCTTTGTACTCCTTTATATTTGATCCCAAATATCCCTTCTACAAAACTCATAGGATCTTCCCCAACTTATCATTTACGGATGGGTCGATTTTATGAACAAAATGAAAATTATGACCAAGAGGAAGCTATTGATTTCAATCAACTGCACTGTTCTTGAAGAAGATATCCTAGAAGATATTATGGACATAGTGGGTCTAGATACCGATCGGACGAGAGGATTATTTAACGGCTAGAGCCTTAGATAGATCTCCTCAATCTCTTGAAGAGTATGCTATAGATTCCATTGAAGATTTCATAGATGACCGAATCAATGAAGCACTTAGTGCTATTGAAAATGCTCTCTCCAAAACAAACTCTTTAGAGCGTTACCTTGATTATGAACTCCAAAAAGGCCTAATCAAAAACAAAATCCTACCCCAATATCGTGAGTTTGCGACCATTATTGCTACCAGTCCTAAGCATTATGATCGACTTGTTAACTCATAAACCCCGTAACTGCATTTTGCATTTTCATATGCATACAAAACATTTTCCTAAACCATTTCTAGAATCTCATATACTTTGGTTCAAATTTTGCAAAATCCATTTTATCAAAATCACTTTTAACGTTCTTGACTTGAGAATGTCTGCAAAGCAGGTCTTGATGGCCAAGAAAAATAAAGGGAAAAACCCCTTATACCGTAAAGCCCAAAACCTTTATCTCCAAGACAACTCGTTACCTCTTGGGTCGATGCTATCACAAAATAGGAGCCCGAAACACCCATTCAAGCCCAATCCGTTGAAAATTGGGTCCAAAACTCGACAAAACAGACGGAGCTCCTTCCGGCCCCGCAAAAATCTCGTGTATGAATCTTGAGCCCATTTCAAAATCGGAGAAAGGTTCTTCTTCTTCTGAAAAACCCCTTTCTCCAAAACCAAGTGATTCCACAAAACTTATTTCTCAAAATACTTCTTCACAAAGCACTCGAGTGATTGTTTCAAAGAAAACTCGTTTACGTAAAATCTACATCCGAGTATTTTCTCAAACGAGAATTTCAAAAAATATTTACTCGTCGAAGATGGTTATTTCTTTGACAAACCTTACAAGATTGTTCGAAAACTTTTTCCTCCCGGATGGCACTATACCCCATGGGATTTGTCAAAAAACCAAGCTTACTATATGGCCATCCTAGAAAAAACAAAATCAACCACCTTTAAACATTTCCTCACTCCCGACAAAACCAAAACTCGCCTACTCCATATGCAAAATCCTTAAAATCATTCACCCTTCCGACTAGGGCCAAGACCTTTCCCTACAAATTGTGTTCCCGGACAATTTCAAACCAAGTGTTAACCATTGCCGTTCTTTCCCCTACTGGGATTATCGGCAAGCATGGTTCAATACTATGTTCCTCCAAAACTGCAAAGGAAGTCATTCATGGCTTTTCTACTTCGACACAAAATTCACCTTTACAAAATCCCTATGTGGTTCACCCAATGGTGGAACTACTTTGGTCCTACTCCGAACATACTCACCCCAAGCAATTACCGAGAGTTATACTATCTTCAAAACACAATACAAACCATCGTAGAGTGAAAAAAGATTCACCCCTCTTTTCCTTTTCTCGCACAAAATTCTTCCTTCCTTGGGTTTGTTCCCGGTATTATGAAACACAATATCAAAACCAGGCTTTAATCCTCGTCCGAAGGTTCAAAGTCAAATGGTGGGATTCTTTCCAGGTTCCATCATCTATATCCAAAACGGTATTGAAGAATGGCTTACAAAACAAGGATTTCTCAAGCCATCATCCTCAACAACCAATTTCCTTGCACAAAAATCATGTTGTTAATGCCAGACTTACGAAGCAGAAAACAGAGGAAGAATACTTCGCCATCATGTCCGAGATGGTTCAAAACGAGTCCAATTCCTCACAAGCAGCAGATTCGAATTCCGAGTCGAACCCATGATAAATTTGGGGAATGATAACGAAGAATAATCCTATGACATTTTTTCCAAGTTCACCACCCGTGAACTCTACAACAAAATTGACATTTTCGGGCAATTTCTTATCTGCCGACAAAACAGCTTATCTCCGAAACAAAATTTTCACAAGACCGTCACTCGTTCATCCCACGTGACACAAGAAGACAAAATTGCTTTCGGCGTCTCACTCGTTCTCAACACGTGAAGACACCGTAGCTAATTACTATTTACTTTTATCGTACAATTTACTATTCATAGTTACTCGTTCATGTTACTATTCATGACGGCTTTCTCTATATAAAGAAAGCTCATTTCATTTGTAATCGAAGTTTATTTTCTCTGCACATTTTATCTCTCTAAGTTTTCACACATTCTCTAAGAAAGATTTCTCTTTGTAATCCTATTCCTTCAAGACTCGAAAACTTCTCCTATTGTAAGGTACTTTTCTTGTAAATAAATAAAAGTTTCTTACATTTATGTATATCTCTTCTCTCTCTTAAGGTATATCTACTGGAATACCACGACTCGGATCAATAACGGTACCTCGTACTATCAAAGCTGAACTCGTGGTCTAACAACGCCACGTACCTTTTCGTTTATCATATTAAGTGGTCGGCTCTGCCGCCCATTTATTTTAGTTTTATTTATATTTTAATTTAAAGTCCTTTTATTTCTTTTGTTCATTCGCATCTCTGTGGTCGGCTCTGCCGCCCATTTATCAATCCGTATTTCATTCATCTTCCATTTCATACCCCGCACCATTTGTTAGATCCTTGGGGTTATTGGTATCAAAGCCAAGCCGATTTCATACCCAAGATTCACAAAGATGAGATTTACAAAACCAAGCAAATATGGACTTTTCAAAATCGATTTCACTATCAAAATCGAGGAGCGTGATATTCAGCTCTCAAAACCATTTGAAACAATTCATCTTCTTTCTTCCAAAACTCTTCAAAAACATAAAGACAAAGGTTTTAAATACATTCATATTGGTTTAGTTCAAGTGGGGATTAAACCACTTACAAAAGAGGGATTGAACACCTCAATCCTAGCAGATCCTTAGAGACAATAGGTTTACAAATTTTCAAGACTCTTTGTTAAGTTCAATTGAGTCTAGTTTATGCAGTGGACCTATTTCTTTTGATTGTTATCCAAATTTTACTGTTTCTTTGAATGACAAAAATATCATTGAATCATTGGTTCTGCAAGTTAAAACTCATAATTATCATATGATGGATGGATCTATTCCAGTTGCATTAATTACAAAAATTCATTACAAAGCCATGAATTCCGCATTTGCATCTAAACACAAAAGGCAATCGACCAAAGGTGAAACCCTTCTTCCGCAAACGGATCCGACCAAATCCAATACTATTATTCCTGCACCCATTAGGTGGAAAGACATAGTGCTACCGGATGAATGGATCTTGGAAGGAATTACAAAACCCGGATCTCTACCCGGTTCCTCGAGGTCCCAAAACCAAACACACAAATCGGATCCATAGAACAACACATGGATGGGAGTGTTAGACTCTCGTTTGACGGAAAATTTACCAATAGTAGATTTTCCGATGTTGCCTCTAGTTCCATGACTTATGACCTAGGAAGATTTTCCGAGATTCCTTCGATCATAAATTTACCAAATGTTAGGAGAGATACGGACTTGGATCGAAGTCTCGCCATCCCTTAGACAACCACGTAGGTTTTCAACCTCGGATGTCCCTAACCCAGCTTTACAAAATGTTGATTATGGTACCCATATTCCAAAACCCGGATATTCAAACCAAAAGGATTCTCCTCCTCTATCTCTTACCGCATCCGCTATCACTGATAATATTGCACATGAATGTAATGCTTTGTCCGATGATAGTTTTACAGTAGACAAACAATATCCGCATGATGATTTCTATGCAAAACACAATTTTGAAAAACGAATTTGGTTCTTCAAAAACTTTCTGCTACCATAAAGGAAATTCAAAACGAATTTTATGAATTTATGAATGCTCATAGAGTTCATATATTATTCTTTCATTGGTTTGAGATATATGCTTCGCAAATGATATTTCCTATCCTTTCAAGATCGTGAAACCAAGAATCGTTAGGAACAAAACCCCTACATGGGAAGTGGAAGGACAGATGATTCAGTCCGACCATCCGCCACCTAGGAAATTGACATTCTCCCATGGAGAAACCAAAATAGAAGCTTGTCCTTACAAAATCCCTAAAGATGATGATCTCGTCAACATCAAAAACATTGTTCAACGGAACAATTTTACCAATACCAATCTCCAAACCATAGGAAAATAGCTTGTTAGGATCGAGTCCCATATCCAGCAGACAGATTGTTCCTCCTACCCCAAAACCTGTAGTTTCCTTAGCTCCTATAGAAGCTAAGGACCGAAGCTAAAAAACCCAGTCTTCAAACCCTTTCTAGGTTTCTAGATCGAGTCAATAATAGATACAAACAAACAAACCCGAATTTGCCAAAGCCATTAGAGACCAACTTAGTATGATAGGAATATCTTCTAAGGGAACCTCTAAGCATGTAGCTCCCGATACTCCTCTATCCAATAGCATGAATGTTTTAGATCAAAAATCGGAGATAGAATCTATGCCCGAAATTAATAAGTTCCATTGGACAAACCCTTACCTATGATTGTCGCCCCGACATAGGTGAAATACCAAAACAAGTTAGTGCCTTAACTAACAACAAAAATCTCATATTAGATATTGTTACAAAACTTGAGGATCCCTAATTACAAAAGGAATACTTAGATAGACTCTTAAAGTCTATAAAAGAAAAACCTCGTGACAAACCAAAACCTTCTATCTTGCCTTCATACTAGTACTAGCACGTATGACCTTACTCGCTATTTTAGACAGGAAGAAGAAGATTAAAAAACATATGACCACAATTCAGGACCTTCAGCTCGAGATTAAGGTCATCAAAACAGAGCTTAAAGAGCTCAAAGAAAAACAAAACAGAGATTCCGAGTCTCTTGAAAACCCCGTTGGAAAGACGAGCGGACGAAGAGCTGGACTCCGACTCTGAAAACCATGATAATAACCAAGAGTTACCAAATCTTGAAAACCCGGAACACGTTCTGAAGATTTCCTGTTTGTACTTTGTGAAATTACTTCTAGGAAATATTTGATTAAGATTACTCTTGTGTTCACAGATGATTACAAAATTGATGCAATTGCCTTGTTTGATACCGGTGCCGATTTGAATTGTATTACGCAAAGCATTATTCCAAAATTTTTTCACATGCATACACATGAACATCTTTCCGTAGCAAACAATTCCAAAATGACCATACATGGCAAGACCGAAGCCTCCGTGGTCAACGGGAGCATTGCTATAAAAAACCATTTTCTACTTGTTGAGAATATGCATCATATGGTGATCTTAGGAACACCTTTCATTAACCTCATTACTCCTTATTTTGTGAAACATGATTGCATAACATTCAGAAATAGAAATACAAAACTTGTTTTCTCTTTTCTTGAGAAACCAAAAACTAGGAATCTTAACATCATCCAAGCTTGTTCCATTTACAGACTTTGAATTGAATGCTATGATTTCTGGCAAACAACGACATTTGATGCATTTAAAATATGATGTTTCTTTACACAAAATCCAAAGACAATTACAGAATGAATTTCTAAAAAACAAAATTTTAAATTTTCAACACATGCTTGAAAAAGAGATTTATTCTGATTTGCCAAATGCTTTCCGGAATAGGAAAAACCATCGTGTTGACCTACCCTATGAAATAGGATTTGACGACCGACAAATTCCTACCAAAGCTAGACCTATTCAGATGAATACCGACCTAGAAAAACATTGTAGGTTAGAAATTCAAGATTTAGAAACCAAAGGTCTTATCCAAAAATCCAGATCTCCTTGGTCTTGTGCGGCTTTCTATGTCAATAAAAATGCCGAAATACGAAAGAGGAACCCCAAGATTGGTCATCAATTACAAACCTTTGAACAAAGCCCTTAAGTGGATTAGGTATCCTATCCCCAATAAAAAGGACTTATTGCAAAGATTGAATCATGCTTTTGTGTTTTCTAAATTTGATTTGAAGTCGGGTTTCTGGCAAATCCAGATAACTCCCAATGATAGATACAAAACCGCTTTTACTCGCCTCGTTTGGGCAGTATGAATGGAAAGTCATGCCTTTCGGATTGAAAAAAGCCCCTTCCGAATTCCAAAAGATAATGAATGATATTTTCCAAATGTATGCCGATTTCTGCATTGTTTATATTGATGATGTGCTTGTTTATTCTATGTCTATAGAATAACATTTTAAGCATCTCAAAACTTTCTTTCATGTTGTAAAAAAGAATGGTTTGGTAGTTTCCAAATCTAAGATTTCTTTATTCCAAACTCGGATTCGTTTCTTAGGCCATTACATTACCCAAGGAACCATTACCCTAATAGAAAGATCTTTAGAATTTGCAAACAAATTTCTCGATAAGATACTAGAAAAACCCAATTACAACGGTTCTTAGGAAGTCTTAATTATGTTTTAGATTTCTGTCCAAACATCAACCGTATGGCCAAACCTTTGCATGATAGATTAAAAAAGAACCCCGTTCCTTGGTCCGACGAACACACCCACATAGTGCAATAGATTAAGAACCGGGTTACAAATATCCCTTGCCTTCACTTAGCAGATCCTTCCTTACCCAAGATTGTTGAAACCGATGCTTCGATTTAGGATATGGTGGGATTTTAAAACAAGTGTCCGATGGTCAAGAAAAAATTATCCAGCTTCACCTCCGCCCATTGGAATGATTGTCGAAGAATTATTCCACTATCAAAAAAGAGATACTCAAGCATTGTCATGTGCATTCAAAAATTCCAAAGTGATTTACTCAATCAAAAATTCACTCTTCGTATTGATTGTAAATCTACTAAAGAAGTCCTACAAAAAGATGTTCAAAACATTGCTTCAAAACAAATTTTTGCCCGTTGGTAAGCAATCTTTAGTATTTTTGATTTTGACATCGAATTTATTAAAGGAGAACAAAATTATATTCTCGATTTCTTGACTAGAGAATTTCGCAAAACAGGACTTGATGGCTAAGAAAGATAAAGGGAAAAACCCCCTTTTTCCGAATAAGAAAATCCAAACCCCTTCTCTTCCACAAAACCCATCATCTCTTGGGATAGTGTTTCTTCACCAAAAACCCGAATATTCCTATACACACCCAATCCATTAATACTTGGGTCAATAAACTATCAAACCAGCTCGAACTTCGCTAGCCTTGCAAAACATCTCGGTATGGCTTCCCCTCTATTTTCAAAAATCGGAGAAAGGTTCTTCCTCTACAAAACCCCTTTCTCAAGAATCTTCGGATTCCCCTACATTACCCTCCACGAGGCCTTTTTCAGTAACTGCTATTTCAAAAACAAATTTTTTGGGTTCAATTACTTCTTCACAAAAAGCTCAAATCATTCCTACAAAACCAATTTTCCACAAATCTGCATCAAAGTATTTCTTAAAACCATCTTTACAAAATATTTTCACCATTGAAAAAGGATACTTTTTTGGAAACCCGACCTTGATCGTGGAAAAGTATTTTGGTTATCGTTGGCATTACAAGCCTTGGGATTTAACCAAATCTCAATGGTACTATGAAGATATTCTTATCCATCTCGAATCCGCCACATTCAAACACTTTCCAACACCGGACAAAATAGAAATCGCCTACTCTACTTGCCGTATTCTTGAAATTATTCCTTCATCCGATTGAAAATTTCCTAATGACCTTTCTCACCCAATTCCATTTCCTAAATCTTTCAAATCCCGTTACGGACCTCACCAGTCTTTTTCCTATTGGGATTACCAGCGAGCTCGGTTCAATACTTTCCTCTTACAAAATAAGACAAGTAATCATTCATGGTTAATCCATTTTGCCAAAACCATTAATCCCGATTGCATTCCCATGTGGTTTTCCCAGTGGTGGTCCTTTTTGGAGCTATCCCCGAAATACTTGTACCAAGTGTTTTCGAAAGCTTCAAAATCTTCAAAACAAATTATAAACCTACGGATCATGAGAAAAGATGGTCTCCCTTTTCCTTTTTTGTACAAAATTCTTTGTTCCACGGGTCTCGTTCTTGGTATTATGACTCCCGTCATCGGGAACAAACTTTGATTTTGACAAGAAAATTAAAGTCAAATGGTGGGATCATTACAACATCCCCTCCTCTCTATCACAAGCCTCTGTCTTCCATTGGTTACAAAAACATGGTCATATTCCTTTTCCGATAATCTCCCTATCCAAGAATCGAGAACCTCCATGCCAAGATCTACCGCCAATGCCAGATTGGTAGCCACTCTTGATGATGAAACCTATTTTGCTATCATAGATGAAATTGTTCGAACGAATAAAAATCCTCGCAAAAAGCAGTTTCGATTCCGCATCGAACCCATGCTAGATTTGGAAAATAATAACGAAGACGACTGCTATGGTATCTTTTCCCCAGCTCACCACTTGTGAACTCCATAACAATACTTGCACATTCCCGGCATTTCCTATCCGCCGACAAAACAGCTTATCTCCGTAAACAAAATTTTCACAAGATTGTCACCGTTCATCCCACGTGACACAAGAAGACAAAATTGCTTTCGACGTCTTACTCGTTCATCAACATGTGAAGACACCGTAGCAAATTACTATTTACTTTTACTCGTACAATTTACTATTCATAGTTACTCGTTCATGGTACTATTCATGACGGCTTTCTCTATATAAAGAAAGCTCATTTCATTTTTAAGAAGAAGTTTATTTTTTCTCTCGCACATTTTATCTCTCTAAGTTTTCAAACATTCTCTAGGAAAGATTTCTCTTTGTAATCCTATTCCTTCGAGACTCGAAAACTTCTCCCGTTGTAAGGTACTTTTCTTGTAAATAAATAAAAGTTTCTTACATTTATGTATATATATCTCTCTCTCTCTCTCTTAAGGTATATCGACCGGAATACCACGACCCGGCTCAATAACGGTACTCGGTACTATCGTAGCCGAACCGTGGTCTAAGCAACGCCACGTACCTTTCGTTTATCATATTCGGTGGCCGGCTCTGCCGCCCATTTATTTTAGTTTTATTTACATTTTAATTTAAAGTCCTTTTATTTCTTTTTTTCATCCGTATCTCTCGTGGTCGGCTCTGCCGCCCATTTATCAATCTGCATTTCATTCATCTTCCATTTCATACCCTACACCATTTGTTAGATCCTTGGGGTTATTGGTATCAAAGCCGATTTCACTATCAAAGGTGGAACTACTTTGGTCCTACTCCGGACATACTCACTCCAAGCAATTACCGAGAGTTATACTCTCTTCAAAACATAATACAAACCTTCGGAAAGTGAAAAAAGATTCATCCCTCTTTTCCTTTTCCGTACAAAATTCTTCCTTCCTTGGGTTTGTTCTCGGTATTATGAAACACAATATCAAAACCAGGCTTTAATCCTCGTTCGAAGGTTCAAAGTCAAATGGTGGGATTCTTTCCGAGTTCCATCATCTATATCCAAAACAGGTATTGAAGAATGGCTTACAAAACAAGGATTACTCAAGCCATCATCCTCAACAACCAATTTCCTTGCACAAAAATATGTTGTTAATGCCGGACTCACGAAGCAGAAAAACGGAGGAAGAATACTTCGCCATCATGTCCGAGATGGTTCAAAACGAGTCCAATTCCTCACAAGCGGTAGATTCGGATTCGAGTCGAACCCATGATAAATTTAGGAAATGAAAACGGAGATGAATCCTATGACATTTTTTCCCAAGTTCACCACCCGTGAACTCCACAACAAAATTAACATTTTCGGCATTTTCCTATCTACCGACAAAATAGTTATCTCCAAAAACAAAATTTTCACAAGACTCGTCATTGTTCATCCCACGTGACACAAGGAAAAAAATTGCTTTCGACGTCTTACTATTCATCAACACGTGAAGACACCGTAGCAAATTACTCTTGTGTTCCCCGATGATTACAAAATTGATACAATTGCCTTGTTTGATACCGGTGCTGATTTGAATTGTATTAAGCAAAGCATTGTTCTAAAATGTTTTCACATGCACACACATGAACGACTTTCTGCAGCAAACAATTCCAAAATGACCATACATGGTAAGATAGAAGCCTCTGTGGTCAATGGTAACATTGCTATCAAAAATCATTTTCTCGCTTGTTGAGCATATGCATCATATGGTGATCTTAGGAACACCTTTCATTAATCTTGTTACTCCTTATTCTGTGAAGCATGACTGCATATCCTTCAAAACCGAAATACAAAACTTGTTTTCCCATTTATTGAAAAACCTAGAATTAGAAACTTGAATATCATCAAATCATGTTCTATTTCTGAAATTAATTCCATGATTCTCTCGTACTCCTTTATATTTGATCCCAAATATCCTTTCTACAAAACTCATAGGATCTTCCCCAACTTATCATTTACAGATGGGTCGATTTTATGAACAAAATGAAAATTATGACCAAGAGGAAGCTATTGATTTCAATCAACTACACTGTTCTTAAAGAAGATATCCTAGAAGATATTATGGACATAGTGGGTCTAGATACCGATCGGACGAGAGGATTATTTAACGGTTAGAGCCTTAGATAGATCTCCTTAAACTCTTGAAGGGTATGCTATAGATTCCATTGAAGATTTCATAGCTGACCGAATCAATGAAGCATTTAGTGCTATTGAAAATGCTCTCTCCAAAACAAACTCTTTAGAGCATTATCTTGATTATGAACTCCAAATAGGCCTAATCAAAAACAAAATACTACCCCAATATTGTGAGTTTGCATCCATTATTGCTACCGATCCCGAGCATTATGATCGACTTGTTAACTCCTAAACCCCGCAATCGCATTTTGCATTTTCATATGCATCCAAAACATTTTCCCAAAACATTTCTAAAATCTCTTATACTATATTTCTAATACTCGTAAAAACTATTTTATCCAAATCGCTTTTAAGGTTCTTGACTTGAGAATATCTACAAAGCAAGTCTTGATAGCCAAGAAAAATAAAGGGAAAAACCCTCTTATACCGAAAAGCCCAAAACCCTTATCATCGACAAAACCCATCTCTTGGGTAGATTACGTCGAAAAACAAGACCCGAAACTCCAATCAAAGCCCAATCCATTGAAAATTGGGTCCAGAATCTAACAAAACGAAGAAACTCCTTTTGACACCGCAAAAAATCTCGGGTATGAATCTTGAGCCTATTTCAAAGCTCGGAGAAAGGTTCTTCTTCTTCTTCTTCTTCGAAAAAACACTTTCTCAAAAACGAAATGAATCTTCAAAACTCATTTCTCCAAATACTTCTTCACAAAACACTCGGGTGATTATTTCAAAAAAACTCGCTTTCAAAAAATCCACATTCGAGTATTTTCTCAAAAAAGATTTTCAAAAAATATTTACTATTGAAGATGGTTACTTCTTTGACAAACCTTACAAAATTGTCTCGAAGTTCTTTCCTCCCGGATGACACTTCACCCCATGGGATTTATCAAAAAACCAAGCCTACTATATGGCCATCCTTGAAAAAACAAAATCAAGCAACCTTCAAACACTTCCTCACCCCTGACAAAACCAAAATAACCTATTCCACATGAAGAATCCTTAAAATCATCCACCCTTTTGATCGGGGCCAAGACCTTTCCCCTACGTGGTTGTCTAAGGGACGATAGACTCGATCCAAGTCCGTATCCCTCGTAACATTAGGTAAGTTTATGATCGAAGGAATCTCGAAAAATCTTCCTAGGTCATAAGTCATGGAACTAGAGGCAACATCGGAAAATCTACTACTAGTAAATTTTCCGTCAAACGAGAGTCTAACACTCCCATCCATGTGTTGTTCTATGGATCCGATTTGTGTGTTTGGTTTTGGGACCTCGAGTACGGATAGAGATCCGGGTTTTGTAATTCCTTCCAGGATCCATTCATCCGGAAGCACTATGTCATTCCACCTAATGGGTCCGGGAATAACAATATTGGATTTGGTCGGATCCGTTTGCGTGAAGAAGGGTTTCACCTTTGGTCGATCGCTTTTTGTGTTTAGATGCAAATGCGGAATTCATGGCTTTGTAATGAATTTTTGTGATCAATGCAATTGGAATAGATCCATCCATCATATGATAATTATGAGTTTTGACTTACGGAACCAATGATTCAATAATATTTTTATCATTCAAGGAAACGAGTAAAATTTGGATAACAATCAAAAGAAATAGGTCCACTGCATAAACTAGACTCAATTGAACTTAGCAAAGAGTCTTGAAAATTTGTAAACCTATTGTCTCTAAGGATCTGCTAGGATTGAGGTGTTCAATCCCTCTTTTGTAAGTGGTTTAATCCCCACTTGAACTAAACCAATATGAATGTATTTAAAACCTTTTTCTTTATGTTTTTGAAGAGTTTTGGAAGAAAGAAGATGAATTGTTTCAAATGGTTTTGAGAGCCGAATATCACGCTCCTCGGTTTTGATAGTGAAATTGGTTTTGAAAAGTCCATATTTGTTGGTTTTGTAAATCTCATCTTTGTGAATCTTGAGTATTGCCCAATCATCAATTTTTTTTCAAAATCTTCTATGACATATTCTACACTATTGATTATCTTCTTAGAATCAGAAGAATCGAAGCGGAAGATGTAGAAAAGGAGGTAGATCTACGAAACATAGAATCCATACCTAGACTATGGTTTGGAGGTTTATATATATATATATATATATATATATATATATATATATATATATATATATATATATATATATATATATATATAATTCCCTCGCATATTATTAGCATTTATATAATACCGATGACCATTTACTAGAGGACGATTACCATAGAGTAACCCTTTAAAGGGTTACTACACATATAGTTTATAGACCATGATTATAATATTTATAATCATATACTAAATATGGTTATTATCATACATTCATGGAGTATAGATGGGATAACACTATAGGAATCTACCAACAAAATGCTAGGATAAGCTACAAATAGTTTTATGCCATGAGCTACCCCATCAAAGAGTCTATTAAATAGTATAGTGTTATTCACTCGGGATTAATTAGCTAGCCTACCTCTCATCCCCTTATCTATACCCATATACCGTAATATATTAATCTGTGATTAGCATTGGATAACTCCTCGTATACTCATAAATATGAAGGGGGATTAATTATAAGATAATTAGGATATAATAATTATATCCTTATTTATATGTCAGCCTATACAAGGAGTTATCCCTACCTTTATGACCAACTATTAGTGTATTAGGTGAATCATAGGATTACTATTTACATAATATCGTGAAATTTATATAGGTATATCTAACTATCATCATAATAGACACTTTGGGTAATAAAATTGTAGTATTGATTTTGCAAATAAGGGGTTACCCCTTATAATTTTGATTAGACATTCATGTCTATGACATTATCTAATGACTTCCCCTAGCATTCACATCTATGACATTATCTAATCACTTCCCCTAATTAGGATGAAAGGGGTAACACAATAAAGAGTCCCTTATATGTTTTCCACGTTTCTTAACTTCGTCTCTCATCTATTTATCATATATTTAGCTATATTATCATACTACATTTTATTTTATAAAGGAGTTAATATATGGCCCACTATAATACCAATACGGTTAATACTATAACCAACATACTAGGACTTAATATGTTATCAAATAACTAGATATAGAGTATAGATATGAATAGTAAGAGACCAGATCATATATGGTGTAAACATCTACCAAGAAATAATGGATATACGATAAGCTTTAGGAATAACCCTATTATAGAGATCACTTTTAGTAATATAGTTAATCAACTATCTTTTTGACATAGTATCTAAAAAGTGGAAATATACTAGTGATTAACATATTTATTCAGTAAAAGGTTGCCCTAATATTATTCTACTCATAATATGTTAGGGCCCTAAAGCATAGGATGGTTCATTCTTGATAATATATGATAATCTCAATATTACAATGATAGGCATGTCCTCAATATAAAAGTTGATGGTCAATTATTTAAACTATGATCTATTAATCTCTCATAACCAACATTTTCTCCAATCTATTCTCTCATGAACACAATATAAACTAGGGACATATAGTTAATTACATACTTTATAACTATTATGCCAATAGTATGCACCATTGATTATTAATACTCAACTATTAAAAGGCATTATAACCATATATCAATATATGATTAGCCATGATAATCATTAAGCTTATTACAACTCTCTATGGACCTATATTTAAGCATAAGAGGGGTGCACGAATAATTTTACTAGGACTATTGGGATAGTTGATAAATATAATACGGATAAGGGTAATAATCGTGGGAAGACAGGATTAGTAGTATTAACCTAATTATTGGGGTTAAACATATACTTATCAATCTATACACTTCGTATCATATGTCCCTTAATACACATACCCTCATACTATTAATCTAATAATCAAACAAGGCCATTTCCCTATTTGGACATACTCATCACTAGTATAAAACGGAGAGAGATAGGGAATTCAATAATTTTTATCTAGATAAAGTCTTTGGATAACATACTAAATGTTTAACTCAATCCCCTATTATCGAATGATGGTGACAACATTTGTTATAACATGTTGGTGAGGTTAGATAACGGGGAAAGCACTTAATATACAAGTAACATAAATAGGGGGTATATTATCATGGATATATTATGGGTTAAACATAATTGTCACAAGGGCTTAATATAACCTATGATAGCCTTGAGTATAAACAATATGTGTATTCCAAAGAATAGGTTATATTCCTAAAATAAACAAAATGGAATAAACTATATAGTCCATTAAATAGTATAATTATAATTAATTATCTATTATAAGACAATAGGGTTATAATACCGAGTTATTATCCCAATCACAATATGGGTATTAAGCCAAATTCATGATAACTAAAATCACCTGAGATTCTTATCATCTCTATATTGAAAGATGGCTATATTGATCTAGAGGGTATCCAATATTAAACTATAACATAACATGGAATATATCTCACTAAATCTAGTTAAAATAACTTTTATTTTATTCATGGAGGGTTCCTCATTCCTCAATCGTATTAGAGAATACCATTAACTTATTTCATTATACGGTATAAGCTACAAGGTATCTTATCTAAATTAGTTGGGTTAATATAATGGCCTAATAATTAATATAAACCTTAATAGGGTCATCATATGTTTTAACTATGATCCATTAGATAAGTGTAATAATAGGGTTACTACTATGCAACCAATTTATCCCATAATTGGGATAACGGACTAATTAGTTATAACTCGAGCTAGTCGGATTAATATAGGAATGATAGTAACTAGATCGTCTTGAAATAACTCTGTAATTAGACATTTTATCAAGTGTTATCCAATTATTGAAGATTGTTGATGACCATTATAGGCCCAAGATTATAAAAGTAATGACAACTAAATGATCCAATGATTATAGATGGTCCATAATAAACCATCTATTGTTATTTTATTGATTAACCATATTCAAGTGGAGCACTCATAGGATATTAGGATGGAGAATTATCTTGCCAAATCTATATTAACTAGTTATAGAAAATTGTATGGCCTAACTAATAGACCATACTTTTAAAAATCTTACAGGGTTAAATATAGGTGGATGGTATAATAGGCATTTGGCCTCTAGTTAAACTTCCATATTTAACTGATACAAACCTAATGTCTCCAATTGACCCTATTGTGTACAAGGACCATATTTACTAGTTAATATACCAATTGACATCATATTTTGAGGACCCTATTATCTTTAGGAGATTATGTGAATGGTAATACTATTAGAGATAGATATGTGTTCCTCTCTCTCTACTATCGGGCTATTCCTTAATCTTATTATTAATCATTACTAATAATGAGTAGGGTAACCTTTGTCCGAATAGTTCAAATCCCAACTAATTATCCCAATCTTAATAGGATACCTAATTGGACGTGTTGCTTAGGCTATTGAGGGTGTCATGTCTACCTAAATCATAGTTAGATAATAATTAGCCTAATTAGATAGTTGACAACTAGAGAGACCAACTTTCATAATGTTTTAATTATCCTTCTATAGGTAATATTCTAATACTCTAGAGGTAGTATCTATAGTAATTGGCTCCCTTACCGATTACATGGTCAACCCATAAAGTGGGGATAATAGACTCATACTAATAAATTGCATGTTTGAATACTAAGTGAATCTGTACACTTACCATTGATGACAACATTATAAATTAAGGTATATAAGGTCTAGTTATTTTGGAATCCCATTATGCTAATTAACGATAATTAGGACATATGTCTTACAATGCGATAGTATATTTTTGGGTGTTGTATCCCACGACAATTGCTTTATAGTTATAATGAGATGACTCCCAATGAGTATAAGAATAGATGTATCATTCCATAGATTATTTAAAGAGGGATCAGTATTAGGGCCATTATAGGAATGATAGTAAGTATAAGATAATATGATCCAGATACTAATTGATATTTCCATAAATACCTCATATGTTAATATATGGAATGAACCTATAAGTCCGTAGTAATCTATAGATCGAGTATCTGGATCATATTATAATATATGGTAATTTTTGGATCATATTATGACAATTATAGGGAGTCTATTTAACTAGATTATCATAATATTAGGTTAACTAACAATTATCTAGATCATAGTAATAGTTAAATAGGATTTGTATAACATTACCCATTATGGAAATATAGGGTATCCTAATATTAGTTACCATTGCCCATTTAACCGATGTATACTCTATCTAGTTATACTCTATTATACTAATATATGAACTTGTTCATAAATATAGTTTGATTAATCCAACTTGTTAGATTAACCTAATATCTTGGCTTATATTAATAGTTTGATCTTTCTTTTGATCATAATGGTCAATCTGTTTAAACGGAATGGGTATAATTTTGTTGTATTTTTACTCGTGACCAATATTATTAGTGAACCATATAATAGCCCCATAACTAAGGGTTATTTACTATCAATGTATGATAGGGTTAATCTTATTGGAGACTAATAGCACTAGATTAACTAATATGGGTATCAACATTAATGGTATCCCCAATAGTATAAAAGATGATATCTAATAAGGAGATCTAATTATTTCCAACCTGATATTAATGATTAAGTTCTAACTAATTGATATGCATTAAACCCCTTGAATATTATGCTTTATAATAATACCCTTCTAAGGTATAAAATCTATATATGTGTTAGGCCTAAGCATAAAAATCAGCTTATGAATAAAATATTAGGACAAGTTGATAACTAAAAGTATATCGATGTGATTATCCATTATTCACTTTCCGAAATATATTATTCGAAACTAATTAATACCTTACTAGTATCATCTCTTTACTAAGGCATTGACCTTTCTATGTTATGGGGCTATTATATAGTACACTAATAATATTGGTCATGAGTAAAAATACAACAAAATGTAATAACCTATTTAATTGTTAATTATCCTAGTTCCCCTAGATAACTTAGAATTGTGGGTACCTCTGATAAGGCATAATGGCCTTAACAAAGGAGAGACAATATTGGATATTTCATAACCAAATAATTTTGATTCCCTTATTATAGGCCACCTTATATTATAATCTACCATAGATAATTCATGATGTGAACCTCACGTATAAAGACGAGAGACCCAAATACCTTTGTTACTAGACAACCCCAAGAACGTGACCAATTAGGTTATAATCAGCAGAACCCGACACGTTGCCTATAAGGAGGCAAGAACCAAAGCTATATTTCAATGGAGTGAAGAACGCCACACTCTATGGTGGATGATAAGTTCGGAGATGCCACAAGGGTTGCAATCTTTAATAAGTTAGATTTAGTTCTCAAAAGAACAAAGGAAGAAAATCCTTTCAAATTTATTGACTCTCAAAATTATTATGTGAGTCTGAAATAAAGCTTAACCAGCCTTTATTTTGGCTAACACGCCACTCCTAACCCTAAAAGGACTCTACACGTCCTTGCCATCTAAGCAGAACATAAACAAATAATAATGGACTTGAAAGAATACGAAAATAATAGGGCTTAAAACATTGAGCCCAAATCCAACTTAATTAATTAGTTTTAATTATAATTAAGTTAGATATAACAAAATAGGCTAAATATAATTTAAGAGGTCCAATCTTAAACTTGGATCAGATTGATAAGTCTGGGACCCCCCTCTTCTCTTAAGATGGCACCACAATGCTCTCTTGGGCCCTTGGAAGTGCATTCTACCCAACACTCTTGAATCAGCCCATGGAGAACTTCTTTAAGCTTCTTGGCCCTAGCCCACATCATTGGACCATCTTTAATGTGTGATGGATCAAATCTTAGACTTACAAACTCGCTCGTCTTAGATCTCCCTTGGAGATGCCACCTTGCTGGCCTTATTTGGCTCCTTAGTTTCCATGAATACAACTTTGACTTTCTTTATTCTCATCATTCCCACTTTTCTTAAAAAGATTCATCCTTGAATCTTGATCTTTATGCTCATCATGCTCCTTCGGTTGGAGAACACTCGTCCTCAAATCTTGTAATAACAAGGTATCAAAAACACGTACCCAACCTATAAAATACGAACAAATAATGGCTAAAAAAGTTCAAATTTGATTTTTCTATCATTTATCTCCTCCGAAAGGACAAATTCAATATATGGTATATTCTCTTGAATATTCACAATCTTCTCATTGTCTTCCTCCCTTTGCATAACCACAAGATTATCAAACTTGTCCTCTTTTGACTCTTTTTGTTGTTTTGCCAAATCTTCAATGAACATATACTCTCCTCGTTTAATACTCTTTAACTTCTCCTCAAGCATTAGTTCTCTTAAATTAAGATTGAATTTGGATGCCTCAACTTTGGGCTTGTAATCACCCTTGGTTAACTCTTTATTGACATCAACATAGTCATCATTATGACTAAAAAATTTAGTGCTCTCAACACCCACAAAATCAGTAGCAGCATAGCCATCGTTATGAATGAAAGTTCGAGTGCTCTCAACTTTTTTCTCTCAATTTCTTGTTTCAAGCTCATTTGTTCCTCATAAACTTGCTTAGGTGACAATGGAACAAATGTTACTTTTTGTCCCCTTATTTCAAATGAATATCTATTGCTAAACTCATCATGTGTCACTTTTCTAACAACTTGCTAAGGTTTTCCTAGCAAAATATGACCAAATCTCATCAGCACATCATCACACAAAACCTCATCCTTGTATCTCCCAATAAAAAAAGATACTATCACTTGTTTGTTTACGTTGACTCTCCACACTCATTTACCCATTGCAACATATATGGTATACGATGTTCAATTACCAACAAACTCAATTTTTCAACTAACTTAGGATTAGCAAACATAACCACCCCCATCTCTTATCAAACGACGGACCTTATTATTGAAGAAATGACATCGAATATGAAAAATATTATCTCTCCATGCCACCTTCTCACTTTTCCTTTGTGTGCTTAAAGTGTGCATAATTACCAATGACTTACCACAAACATCATTATTAACAATCACTTTACCCTCTCCTTTAGGATTTTTATCTTTTCACATGTTTAAAACCTACACAAAATTTGTTCATAATAAAAATTCCTCACACACACTTCCTCACATGTTTCACTCAAATTGATGCCACTCAATGCTCGTGTTTGCTTTTTTTAGGCTTTTTGTTTAATATGTTCACACTCTCTAGCCTTTGACCACTCTAACTCACTCTTTTAGTTCTTTTGCAAACTAATCCAAACCAAACAAGAACTAACCAATTGCAAGTGACTCAACAACCTTACTTTACCAAGGATCGGATTTCAAATAGACTTGGAACAAGGAATTGACAAACCAATTAAAATAAGAATTTTAATTTTTCAAACATTAATAATGATACTAGAACTAACTTGAATTGAATTTTAAACAAGACAATAAAAAATAAGACATAATGAGACAAAACAAATCAGACTTCTTTTTATGTTTTTTCTCTTTTTTTTTTTTTAAATTTGAACTAACTTAATTTGGAAATGAAACTACAAAGACACGAAATAGAACAAAAGATAATGAAAAAACCTGATTTATATTGAAAAACGAAGTTACCTATAAATCAAACTTTTTCCCTTTTTTTCATTTTTTTATATAAGACTCAATTTATCAAGAAAAGGAACATGAGACTCAAACAAGAAAAGATATGGTGGAATAATAAGAGGACACAACAAAGAAAACAAGACAGATACAAAATAAAAGACGTAAGGACTATGGATAACCAACTTGACTTTGCACAACCTAGGCTCGATACTAACCGATGTGAACCCCATGTATAAAGACAAGAGACCCAAACACCTTTGTTGCTAGATAAACCTAAGAATGTGCCCAATCAAGTTATAATAAGTGGAACTTAACCCGTTGCCTATAAGGAGGTAAGAACCGAAGCTATATTGCAAAGGAGTGAAGAACACCACACCTTATGGAGGATGATAAGTTACAAGATGCCATAAGGGTGCAATCCTTGATAAGTTAGATTTAGTTCTCAAAAGAACAAAGGAAGATAATCATCTCAAATTTATTAACTCTCAAAATTATTATGTGAGTCTGAAATAAAGCTAAACCAGCCTTTATTTTGGCTAACACGCCACTCCTAACCCTAAAAGGACTCTACATGTCCTTTTAGGGTTAGAGTGGCGTGTTAGCCAAAATAAAGGCTGGTTTAGCTTTATTTCAGACTCACATAATAATTTTGAGAGTTAATAAATTTGAGATGATTATCTTCCTTTGTTCTTTTGAGAACTAAATCTAACTTATCAAGGATTGCACCCTTATGGCATCTTGTAACTTATCATCCTCCATAAGGTGTGGTGTTCTTCACTCCTTTGCAATATAGCTTCGGTTCTTACCTCCTTATAGGCAACGGGTTAAGTTCCACTTATTATAACTTGATTGGGCACATTCTTAGGTTTATCTAGCAACAAAGGTGTTTGGGTCTCTTGTCTTTATACATGGGGTTCACATCGGTTAAGTATCGAGCCTAGGTTGTGCAAAGTCAAGTTGGTTATCCATAGTCCTTGCGTCTTTTATTTTGTATCTGTCTTGTTTTCTTTGTTGTGTCCTCTTATTATTCCACCATATCTTTTCTTGTTTGAGTCTCATGTTCCTTTTCTTGATAAATTGAGTCTTATATAAAAAAATGAAAAAAGGGAAAAAGTTTGATTTATAGGTAACTTCGTTTTTCAATATAAATCGAGTTTTTTCATTATCTTTTGTTCTATTTCGTGTCTTTGTAGTTTCATTTCCAAATTAAGTTAGTTCAAATTTAAAAAAAAAAAAAGAGAAAAAAACATAAAAAGAAGTCTGATTTGTTTTGTCTCATTATGTCTTATTTTTTATTGTCTTGTTTAAAATTCAATTCAAGTTAGTTCTAGTATCATTATTAATGTTTGAAAAATTAAAATTCTTATTTTAATTGGTTTGTCAATTCCTTGTTCCAAGTCTATTTGAAATCCGATCCTTGGTAAAGTAAGGTTGTTGAGTCACTTGCAATTGGTTAGTTCTTGTTTGGTTTGGATTAGTTTGCAAAAGAACTAAAAGAGTGAGTTAGAGTGGTCAAAGGCTAGAGAGTGTGAACATATTAAACAAAAAGCCTAAAAAAGCAAACACGAGCATTGAGTGGCATCAATTTGAGTGAAACATGTGAGGAAGTGTGTGTGAGGAATTTTTATTATGAACAAATTTTGTGTAAGTTTTAAACACGTGAAAAGATAAAAATCCTAAAGGAGAGGTGTAAAGTGATTGTTAATAATGATGTTTGTGGTAAGTCATTGGTAATTATGCACACTTTAAGCACACAAAGGAAAAGTGAGAAGGTGGCATGGAGAGATAATATTTTTCATATTCGATGTCATTTCTTCAATAATAAGGTACGTCGTTTGATAAGAGATGGGGGTGGTTATGTTTGCTAATCCTAAGTTAGTTGAAAAATTGAGTTTGTTGGTAATTGAACATCGTATACCATATATGTTGCAATGGGTAAATGAGTGTGGAGAGTCAACGTAAACAAACAAGTGATAGTATCTTTTTTTATTGGGAGATACAAGGATGAGGTTTTGTGTGATGATGCTGCTGATGAGATTTGGTCATATTTTGCTAGGAAAACCTTAGCAAGTTGTTAGAAAAGTGACACATGATGAGTTTAGCAATAGATATTCATTTGAAATAAGGGGACAAAAAGTAACACTTGTTCCATTGTCACCTAAGCAAGTTTATGAGGAACAAATGAGCTTCGAAACAAGAAATTGAGAGAAAAAAGTTGAGAGCACTCGAACTTTCATTCATAACGATGGCTATGCTGCTACTGATTTTGTGGGTGTTGAGAGCACTAAATTTTTCAGTCATAATGATGACTATGTTGATGTCAATAAAGAGTTAACCAAGGGTGATTACAAGCCCAAAGTTGAGGCATCCGAATTCAATCTTAATTTAAGAGAACTAATGCTTGAGGAGAAGTTAAAGAGTATTAAACGAGGAGAGTATATGTTCATTGAAGATTTGGCAAAACAACAAAAAGAGTCAAAAGAGGACAAGTTTGATAATCTTGTGGTTATGCAAAGGGAGGAAGACAATGAGAAGATTGTGAATATTCAAGAGAATATACCATATATTGAATTTGTCCTTTCGGAGGAGATAAATGATAGAAAAATCAAATTTGAACTTTTTTAGCCATTATTTGTTCGTATTTTATAGGTTGGGTACGTGTTTTGATACCTTGTTATTACAAGATTTGAGGACGAGTGTTCTCCAACCGAGGGAGCATGATGAGCATAAAGATCAAGATCAAGGATGAATCTTTTTAAGAAAAGTGGGAATGATGAGAATAAAGAAAGTCAAAGCTGTATTCATGGAAACTAAGGAGCCAAATAAGGCCGGCAAGGTGGCATCTCCAAGGGAGATCTAAGAGAGCGAGTTTGTAAGTCTAAGATTTTATCCATCACACATTAAAGATGGTCTAATGATGTGGGCTAGGGTCAAGAAGCTTAAAGAAGTTCTCCATGGGCTGATTCAAGAGTGTTGGGTAGAATGCACTTCCAAGGGCCCAAGAGAGCATTGTGGTGCCATCTTAAGAGAAGAGGGGGTCCCGAGACTTATCAATCTGATCCAAGTTTAAGATTGGACCTCTTAAATTATATTTAGCCTATTTTGTTATATCTAACTTAATTATAATTAAAACTAATTAATTAAGTTGGATTTGGGCTCAATGTTTTAATCCCTATTATTTTCGTATTCTTTCAAGTCCATTATTATTTGTTTATGTTACTGCTTAGATGGCAATGACGTGTAGAGTCCTTTTAGGGTTAGGAGTGGCGTGTTAGCCAAAATAAAGGCTGGTTAAGCTTTATTTCGGACTCACATAATAATTTTGAGAGTCAATAAATTTGAAAGGATTTTCTTCCTTTGTTCTTTTGAGAACTAAATCTAACTTATTAAAGATTGCAACCCTTGTGGCATCTACGAACTTATCATCCACCATGCGTGTGGCGTTCTTCACTCCATTGAAATATAGCTTCGGTTCTTGCCTCCTTATAGGCAACGGGTCGGGTTCTCATTTGATTATAACCTAATTGGTCACGTTCTTGGGGTTGTCTAGTAACAAAGGTATTTGGGACTCTCGTCTTTATACGTGAGGTTCACATCATGAATTATCTATGGTAGATTATAATATAAGGTGGCCTATAATAAGGGAATCAAAATTATTTGGTTATGAAATATCCAATATTGTCTCTCCTTTGTTACGGCCATTATGCCTTATCAGAGGTACCCACAATTCTAAATTATCTAGGGGAACTAGGATAATTAACAATTAAATAGGTTATTACATTTTTTTGTATTTTTACTCATGACCAATATTATTAGTGTACTATATAATAGCCCCATAACATAGAAAGGTCAATGCCTTAGTAAAGAGATGATACTAGTAAGGTATTAATTAGTTTCGAATAATATATTTCGGAAAGTGAATAATGGATAATCACATCGATATACTTTTAGTTATCAACTTGTCCTAATATATTATTCATAAGCTGATTTTTATGCTTAGGCCTAACACTATATAGATTTTATACCTTAGAAGGGTATTATTATAAAACATAATATTCAAGCGGTTTAATGCATATCAATTAGTTAGAACTTAATCATTAATATCGGGTTGGAAATAATTAGATCTCCTTATTAGATATCATCTTTTATACTATTGGGGATACCATTAATGTTGATACCCATATTAGTTAATCTAGTGCTATTAGTCTCCAATAAGATTAACCCTATCATACATTGATAGTAAATAACCCTTAGTTATGGGGCTATTATATGGTTCACTAATAATATTAGTCACGAGTAAAAATACAACAAAATTATACCCATTCAGTTTAAGCGAGTTTGACCATTATAGATCAAAAGAAAGATCAAACTATTAATATAAGCCAAGATATTAGGTTAATCTAACAAGTTGGATTAATCAAACTATATTTATGAACAAGTTCATATATTAGTATAATAGAGTATAACTAGATAGAGTATACATCGGTTAAATGGGCAATGGTAACTAATATTAGGATACCTATATTTCCATAATGGGTAATGTTATACAAATCCTATTTAAGCTTGTTACTATGATCTAGATAATTGTTAGTTAACCTAATATTATGATAATCTAGTTAAATAGACTCCCTATAATTGTCATAATATGATCCGGAAATTACCATATATTATAATATGATCCAGATACTTGATCTATAGATTACTACGGACTTATAGAGTTCATTCCATATATTAACATATGAGGTATTTATGGAAATATCAATTAGTATGCGGATCATATTATCTTATACTTGCTATCATTCCTATAATGGCCCTAATGCTGATCCCTCTTTAAATAATCTATGGAATGATACATCTATTCTTATACTCGTTAGAGTCATCTCATTATAACTATAAAGCAATTGTCGGGGGATACAGACACCCAAAAATATACTATCGCATTGTAAGACATATGTCCTAATTATCGTTAATTAGCATAATGGGATTCCAAAATAACTAGACCTTATATACCTTAATTTATAATGTTGTCATCAATGGTAAGTGTACTGAATTCACTTAGTATTCAAACATGCAATTTATTAGTATGAGTCTATTATCCCCACTTTATGGGTTGACCATGTAATCGGTAAGGGAGCCAATTACTATAGATACTACCTACAGAGTATTAGAATATTACCTATAGAAGGATAATTAAAACATTATGAAAGTTGGTCTCTCTAGTTGTCAACTATCTAATTAGGCTAATTATTATCTAACTATGATTTAGGTAGACATGACACCCTCAATAGCCTAAGCAACACGTCCAATTAGGTATCCTATTAAGATTGGGATAATTAGTTGGGATTTGAACTATTCGAACAAAGGTTACCACTACTCATTATTAGTAATAATTAATAATAAGATTAAGGAATAGCACTGATAGTAGAGAGAGAGGAACACATATCTATCTCTAATAGTATTACCATTCACATAATCTCTAAAGATAATAGGGTCCTCAAAATATGATGTCAATTGGTATATTAACTAGTAAATATGGTCCTTGTACACGATAGGGTCAATTGGAGACATTAGGTTTGTATCAGATTAAATATGGAAGTTTAACTAGTGGCCAAATGCCTATTATACCATCCACCTATATTTAACCCGTAAGATTTTTAAAAGTATGGTCTATTAGTTAGGCCATACAATTTTTTATAACTAGTTAATATAGATTTGGCAAGATAATTCTCCATCCTAATATCCTATGAGTGCTCCACTTGAATATGGTTAATCAATAAAATAACAATAGATGGTTTATTATGGACCATCTATAATCATTGGATCATTTAGTTGTCATTACTTTTATAATCTTGGGCCTATAATGGTCATCAACAATCTTTAATAATTGGATAACACTTGATAAAATGTCTAATTACAGGTTATTTCAAGGCGATCTAGTTACTATCATTCCTATATTAATCCGACTAGCTCGAGTTATAACTAATTAGTACTGTTATCCCAATTATGGGATAAATTGGTTGCATAGTAGTAACCCTATTGTTACACTATCTAATGGATCATAGTTAAAACATATGATGACCTCTATTAAGGTTTATATTAATTATTAGGCCATTATATTAACTAGCTTAATTTAGAGATAGATACCTTTAGCTTATACGTATAATGAAATAAGTTAATGGTATTCTAATACGATTGAGGAATGAGGAACCTCCATGAGATAAAATAAAAGTTATTTTAACTAGATTTAGTGAGATATATTC
>CAWUPB010000228.1:0-37582 GCA_963924115.1 Dovyalis caffra | reverse complement strand
GACAAAATCTGAATTTATTCATTGTATGATACTGAATGATAGATTAAAGCAACAAAGTATTTTTTTTTTCCCAGAAAAAAACATAATCTGACAGTACTAGTACAAACATTACAATCTAGACTCTGTTGAGTACCAAAAGGCTAACACACCAGAGAAATGGAAAGAAGCAAATGCCGAAGGTATCACCATCATCACTAACATCACTTGTTCCCAGATGGATAGGCTGCCATCTTATCCTTTTCTACCTTTTTCAACTCTGTCGAATGAAAATCGTTAGCTTTTCATTTAATTTGCTTTATATATAAAAAGTATAAGTATTAAAAGTATCACATATTGATCTCAATGGCCACTGGGACTCGTATTTGATATGAGAAATTCATTTTAGAATTCTTTCAATGTTTTTTGTTCATGTAACAATTGTAATGGGGTGCTTAACATATCTGATGATAACTAGGATTACATTACCTGCTGATTGGAAGTACTTGAAGTTGGCCGCTTGCTACGTATTCTAGTTCCAAGCAGTTTGTCTCTAACCGTAATCAGCTGATCTACAACAACAGTAGTGCTCATTCTATCACTTGGGAGTTCGGTAGAACAAGCAACACCAATCCCTAGGATTGATGTCAAGCACTCCAATGTTCTTTGATTTCTTGTTGCGCTTCCGGGTCTGCTACTACTTGTCTCCCCTTTCTCTCCTAGGAAAAGCACAGGATCGACAATCTGTGACACATGTTCTGGCAGACCTGTCTTCACAAATTTATGAATGTTATCATCCTCATTAAACATGCCATCAGTAGGTCTCTTCCCAGTGAGCATTTCTAGCAATACGATTCCATAACTATAGACATCACCACTTGGTGACACCTCATTGCCCATTCCGTACTCTGCTATACACATAAGAAAATAATTTGTAAGAAGCATTTACTAAGCAGCATTTCTAGCAACTTACATATGCAGAAACTGAGCTCAAACACGATATTAGCACTATTGTGTATCTTTTCTAAAGAAATATATCAATATAGTTAGTTAATTACCTGGAGGAGCATAGCCGACCGTTCCTCTTACACCGATGGAACTAGATTGACAAATATTAGAGTTATTGTTTCCTTCACGAAGGAATCTAGCTAACCCAAAGTCACCAACACGTCCGGTCATTTCTTCATCCAGAAGAATATTACTTGGTTTAAGATCGCAATGCACAATTGGTATCTCACAGTGATAATGGAGATAAACAAGCGCACAAGCAACATCAATAGCAATATTTAGTCTTCGAAGAAGATTCAGATTGCTTCTTGCCACATCTGCTAGATAAGTTGTTTCAACAGCTGGATGCAACCAGTCCTCTAAGCTTCCATTGACCATAAACTCATAAACCAGAGCCTTAAAGTCATTCCCATGATAATCAATACTAGAGCATGCTGTCAGCACTTTCACAAGATTCCGATGCCTGATGTTTCTTAGGGCTTCACACTCGGCTTTGAAGCTCTTGAAAGCTCCATGGTGCAGAAGGTTAAGTACCTTGACGGCAATTAATTGACCTCCCTCTTCCAGTGTTCCCTTATACACAGATCCGAAACTACCGGCACCGATCATGTTAGTCAAGGAGAATCCATCAGTAGCTTTGAAGAGACTTCCATAAGATGGTTCCAAGAATGAAATCATTGAATGGTTTGAAAGAGGTGGATGCTTTCTTTTTTGTTTCAACCAAAAAAGAAAAATAACCGAGAGCACCAATGTGATTCCGGAAAGCCCAAATATAACAGACAGCACCAAAGACGCCAATTTGCTCTTCCCAGGGCTTTTAGAACTGCATGCCGGCAACTGCAACTCAGGTATCCCACCACAGAGCTTACTATTTGCCTTGATTGAAAAAGCACTTGCATTCTTAAAGACCCCATTAGTAGGTACCATTCCCTCAAAATTATTGTAAGACAAGTTCAAATCTTGCAACATGCCAAATCGTGACAAAAATCCAGGAATTTCACCTGACAAGTTGTTCCGAGATACATCTAAAAGTTGAAGACTCCGTAATGAACTTAAAGACGACGGAATGAGCCCTTGCAAGAAGTTGTCAGACATGTTTAAGGTTTCAAGTAGTACACAACTGCCAAGAGTGCTAGGAATCTGACCAGACAACATATTCCCAGAAATATTTAGCACACCTAAATTCTTCAGGTTTCCAATTTCCAATGGAAGAGTACCAGTCAATTGATTGTCTGATAGGTCAAGAGCAATGGCTAATGATGATAGGTCCGTAAGTTGGGGAGGTATGACACCAGTGAGATTGTTGTGAGAAAGATCTAATAGTAACAAATTTTTGCACCGACCGAGAATCGAGGGAATGCTACCATGAATATTGTTTACACTTACTATAAAATGAATGAGATTAGTTAAGTTTCCAATGGAGTACGGAATTACCCCTGAGAATTTATTTTCATGAATATACAGCGCCACTAGATTTCGAAGCTTTCCAATTTTAGGTGGAATAATACCTGAGAGTTTGTTATTCTGAACACCAAAAACCTGCAAATTGATGAGATTATCTATCCCAGATGGGATGTGTCCATAGATTTGATTATCATATAGATCTAAATAATTAAGTTTGATTGAAAAGTTGCTTATATGTTCTGGCAATAAACCACCAAAGTTATTACGACCTATAGACACTGCAGTTAACATACTTGCATTCGTCAATGAGGACAGAAAAATCATGTCATTTTCTCCCCCACTTCCAAGATAGTTGGTGTATAGAAGTAGCGACTGAAGCTTTTGTAGCTTTTTAAGAGAAGGAACTTTTCCTACAAGTTTGTTTTCTACAAGTTGAAGGATTTCTAGATTGGATGCATTAGATATTGAAACAGGAATGGAACCAGTTATCTGATTAGAAGCGATAGAGAAGAAAGAAAGATTTGGAAGAGATATGAAAAACTCGGGAGGAAGATTACCTTGGAGATGATTGTATCCAAAATCTAAATCTGCAATGGAAGAAAGATTAACGATTGAGGGAGGAATGATACCTGACAATCTATTTGAACCAATAGCCAAAAATGTAAGATTCTTCAATTGGCCTAAAGAATCAGGTATATTGCCAGACAAATCATTTGCGGCTAAACTGAGATTTTCAATATAGGATAAGTTTCCAAGAGAATGCGGTATTTTTCCAGTAAGAATATTGCAACACATGGATAGAACCTGCAACTTTGACAAGGCACCGAGCTCCATGGGAATATCTCCTTCCAACTGGTTATATCTAAAACGAATAGCAATAAGGTTAGAGCAACTGGATATGTTGGGGGGAATTTTCCCATCTATTGAGTTATTGTTGAGGTTCAGATTCCTTAACCTCTCCAGATGCCCTATTTCTCGAGGGATTTCATGGGTGAAGCTGTTGTTTTGGAGATTCAATTCTCTAAGAAAGCTCAAATTGCCAACGTATGGTGATATAGAGCCCTCCAGTTCCAAGGATTGGAGGTCCAGCACCGTCACTCGTTGGTGCCGACGACCACAACTGATGCCATGCCATTGACAAAAATGGTTGGTACCATTCCATGAATTCAAAACTCCAAAAGGATCATGCATGATTTTGGCCTTGAATTCAAGTAAAGCTTGTAGGTCAGTCACATTTCCACTAGCAGCAGAGACAGAAATTGTTGAGTTTAAGTAGACGAGCAGAGCAATAGCGTGGATGGAAAAAGATAAAAACAGTGATAAATTCATGCGGGAAAGACCCATGTGTATCTGGGTAGGTGTTATTCTAGTGAGTTGCTAGGTGTTTGCTTGGTTTATGGACTCATCAAACTAGGCTGTAAGGACTAAAATATATAGATAGGAAATCAGAACTTTACTGTGTTTGAAGTACATATGATTGTCATCCAGACTAAAGGAAAAGGAAAAGGTGGGAAAAATATACTACAAACATATGATGAATAGCATGAAAATTTTCCACCATGAATTGGCCACAAAATCAATCAACGAACGAAAACTATAGTGGAGAAGCACTAATGTTACTAGTTAGTGGCAGCAGTGAATCCAACATAACAGAATCTAAGAACGAATTGGACCTAACTCATTAATTCCAACTAACCAATGACTACAAATTTCCAAGTCTCTCCATCTCTGATTTTTCAAGATCTGAAATGGATTGTTGAGCTGAATGATTTACCACCCGAGAAATTTTCATTTTTAATGGATTATGACGCCTAATTCCAGTAATTGGGAAAAAAATTGTGCCACTTGTAGTCTGGTCACAATAGTTGCAGCTTGGTTATGATTGTAAATATGTTTAGGATTATATTTGATATTAGAAATCCATTGAAAATTACTTCCTACTTTTTTGGCTCAGACTTGATTACTTAAGTACTAGTTGAAGTTGGCCTTTCCCTGTAAATTCTAGTTTGTCTATGACTGATTAGTATTATTATTATGAACCAAAAAAAAAAAAAAGAATTGAATGGTAAATTATTATAGCTAAAAAACTGTTTTATATTGCTCAATGACCAAAACGGGCCTTTTTAACATTGAAAAAAGTCATTTTCTAGAAAATTGTAGTTTTGTGGATATTTACATTCTTCTTTGTCTTGGGTGTTTTAGGCTTTTATGAACTAGTTCCTAACCTTCTTTTCTTGACTTTTGCTTCATGAATATAGAGAAAAGAGAGAGAATCAAGGTGAGAGATGGAGGAGGGAGAAAGCTCTAACGGGCTTCAATATCAGTTCTTAATCTAGAGATATTGGTGTCCATTTGTTCGCTTTCACAATAGGAGTTTGTTGATGGTGGTTCTAATGCCCTAAATTATTGGAAAAATAATATCAAATTTCAAAATGTAATTATTATGATTTTTTTTATAGCATAGGAATATAAGAAAAAGGTAGAAAAAAAGAGAAACATTTGGGATTTTTTATTTTTTTTTCAAAAATTTTTTTTTCAAAAAAAAAATTGCCTTGTGTCAACATCATGTGTGTCTATCACTGAAAATTGCAGCCACTATCTGAAAATTTAGATGGAGGGATGAAATTAAGACGTTAATTAAAGTAGAGAGATGCAATTAATGAGAAAATTAATAAAGATGCACAATTTAGTGTTAGAACTTTAGTAGTAAGTAGGATTGTAAGCATTGCTCAATCTCTTTTTCTTATCAAACACTTTGTATTTATCTTGTATAGCTATTGGTCCTTATCACAATATGTATTTCCATATAAATACATTTCACATCAAGATTAATGCATAGAAGAGTTTTCCAATACTTCAAATGGTATCATAGCCAATCTTTTTTAACTGTCTAATCTTTCTTCTTCTTCTCAACCAATGGCTGGCCAACTCATTGTTTCATCAAACACTACTCCTTTTGCTACACCCACCTCCCATCACATTTTTTTTTTCATAAAACTTACTACTCGCAACTTTCTCACCTGAAAAACTTAGTTTTTACCACTACTAATTAAACTACTATAATCCTACTAGTTTTATTGATGGTACAGCCTCCTTACCACACACCATTCCATCGCCCATTACTCCCTCCACATCTATTCCCAATCATGATTTTGAACCATGGTTTCAAAAAGACCAACTGTTACTTTCATGGCTATTATCCTCTCTATCGAAAGATGTTTTTTCTTATGTAATTGGTTTGCAACCTTCTTGCTCCATATGGAAGGCATTAGAAAGTGCATTTAGTTCTACATCTTAGGACCATTGATTACAGCTCAATATAGAACTTTAGGAGCTGAAGAAACACTATATGTCTATCACTGATGATATTCAAAAAGAAAAAAGCCTTATTGATGAACTTTCTGCCACTGTTCACTCCATCTCTACTATTGAGTTTAATGTGATTATCTATTGCAATATTGGGACATAATATCATCCTTTTATTACTTTCTTGAATTTGCAAAATGATCTCGTTTCCTTTCCAAAACTCCATGGCTACCTACTTTCACATGAAATGTTAATCAAAAGCATGAATGCTCAACCAACTGCCAATGTATCTTTTAAACATCCACCAACCTATTTACCATGCCCATTTTCCCCATCTTCATTTACTGGATAGAATTACAACTATTCTCAGTTTTGTCATACATGCCAATACAAGCACGATTGTGGCCCTTACCAAATTAATTTGTGGATTTAACAACCACATTGCTGATAGGAGTAGGCATTGTTATATGTCACATCAAAAATCTTTCATCTCACCACATGCCATTGTTGCTTGGCATGATTCAGCCATGTCTGTCCACTCTCATCCCATGTCGCCATCTATTTTGCCTCTTGCATTTTCACCATTTCATTCTTCTCCTTCCACAGTGGGATGGTACCATAATATAGATGCTACACATCATACGACTCCAAATTACTCTTCTTTCTCTAATGTTATAGCTTATAAGGGTACAAATCAAATTACTATTGGTAATGGCCAAGGTTTTCCTATTTCACATGTTGGTATTTCTTTTTACCCTTCCCTTTCTCCTAATAAAATTTTCAAGCATCCAAATGTTTATCATGTTCCAACTCTAACTAAATCTCTTATGTTTGTTTAAAAAATTATCACTGATAACAATTGTTTTTTTGAATTTTGGCATTCTCATTTTCTAGTAAAGGACCGGGTGAGCAAAGCAACCCCGTTGCAAGGTAAGAGTGAGAATGGACTCTACCCGTTAATGTCTCCACACAAGCGAGGCATTCCTAAGCCGAAGTGTTCCATTTGCAACTTGGCACTCTCGTTTTGGTCATCCTCACCCTCACACTACCTCCAAAATAATCAAAGATAATAACTTGCATTGTTTTACTCCGTCTATGTCTACAAGTAGCTGTTTTGCGTGTCACTTAGGAAAAGTTAGTTAGTTTGCCTTTAGTTTTTGTTGAACACACAAGTAGCAAACCTTTTGACATTATTCATTCAGTCATTTGAGGACTTGCTCATGTTCTTTCTAATTTAGGATATTGATATGTTCTCTTGTTTGTTGATGGTTTTACAAGGTTCATTTGGGTTTATTTTCTTAAAAATAAAATTGATGTCTATTCCATTTTTCTTTAATTTTAATCATATATCCATCAACAATTTAATTGCATAATTAAATCATTCCATTCAGATTGGGGAGGAGAGAATCGAAAATTACTTTCTTATTTCAAACATGTTGGCATTGTTCACTGTATCGCATATCCGTACACTAATAAGCAAAATGGCATTTCTAAGCATAAAATCATGCATATTGTTGACACTAGTTTACCTACTTTGGACTTATGCTGCTATTCCATTCAAATATTGGCCTTATGCTTTTCAAATTAATGTTCAGTTAATCGACTTACTACCTACTCCAATTTTCCATAACAAAATACCATATGATAATTTGATGTCTAAAAATATATATCTAAAATCATACACACATGGAATTACTGAGTGATTAAGAACTAACCTATGAATTATACCAAGTACTTTGTCAGAAAGCATGACCATGGAACCTAAATTATAAAGGAAAAGTTACTACTAAAGAATAATTATAACTAGTTATTCATAAGTAGTGAGAATTGAACTTTGATTTTGACCAGACCAAAACAATCTTCTTATTACTAGACCACATCCCTTGATGTTCTATAAAGACTAAAGTAAAAGGAAAAGGTCGGAAGCATATGGAAAATATTCCACCATGACTATGCATGGTTAGAAAATCAATCAGCCAATGAAAACTGTAGTGGAGATGCATAAATGTTGCTAGGGAGTGGCAGCAGTGAATCCAACCTAGCAGAATCTAAGATGGAATTGAGCCTAACTCACTCTGAATTCCCACTGACCAAATGACTACAAATTTCCAATCCCAGTGACAAAAGATCAAGTCACTCACTAATTTCTCATATTACTTAGGCCATTTTTCTCTTCACAATAGACATTACCATCATTTAGGGAACTGCCCCTAGTCTTTCCATCTCTATTTTTTCATGATCTGAAATTGATTGTGGAGCTGAATAATTACCAATTAAAAGATTTTTATAGTTCATGGATTATGACGACTTCCACTTAGGAGAGAAAAATAATACCATTGGTACTGGTCTCCGAATTTGCCTACTGGTTTCCAGAACTAAGATATTTCAAATTTAGATGGCACTTATCGAACCATAAACTTCTGCCGATTGTGATAGTTTTTTCTAACTAGACACAGCTTAGTAATGCGAGATTCGTTATCTATAGTGCTTTAGGTTTGGGGGGGGGGGGGGTTGGTGGCTTGGCTTCAGATTCATTTGGAGTTGTATTTTATTTATTTATAAACTTTTTTTTTTCCGGGCAAGGCCAATTGATTCTATAGTATTGTAAATTTTTAGTCAGACGGAGACAGATCTCGAATCTTTAATTTTTTCGCCATGGACCAAATTCCAACTGCACATGAGAAACATGTCAGAGTATAATGACAAATAAAAAAAAACTTACATTAAATACTGAAGAGACAGTCAAGAAAGCTAGACATGCAATGGAAGACAAGCATTGTTGTTGAGAATGCAAGGTTATCCAAGTGTGTCGTCACATGATGAGTAGCGCTAGTGCCCATAATTTACTGGGAATTATTTGCTGTGGAAGTAGAGAATGCAAGATGTGAAGATGGGTGAGAATAGCGAGTGTATGGGCGAGATCGGGGATATGGACAAACATTAGCAAGATGGCCAGTGCCATTACAATTAAAATGGGTGACAGTACTAGAAGCAAGCGACATATGATTGGAAAAAAGAGCACTTTGGGATGAAGCAAAATATGAAGGACGTCCACCACAACGCCTTCGACCACAGGTAGGAAATTGTCTATTGGCATAGTGAACTGAGATGGGAGTTTCAGCAGCAGATGGCAGATGATCTTGAAGCTGAAAATCTTCATTGAGAGCAAGACCACAAAGAGTCTCATAAGAAGTTAATTTGTGCCGTGATTCTACCGAACGAAAGAAAGGCCTGTAAGGAGCGCCAAATCCATGTGTTAAAATATGTGAATGCAGTATGCAAGATGGCACGTACATGAAGAGAATGCATGGTGATATGCATGGTAACATCTCGGGAACAATTAGAAGAAGAATCTGTTATAACTAACCTTGCACACCAATTGTTTGTTATAATGATTCTGTCACACTGCCAGCACTGGAAGTAACAGCAGTCATCCTCTGCCACTTGTCAACTGATCCGAGGAGCTAGGAGATTCCATTTGCTGCAAGCCTGCAATAGTCAATGATTGGCACATGAGAATGGGTCATTAGAAATTAGTTATAGGATCTTCTTATTGTAACAACTTCTAGAATATAAGTTAGTGTATATATATAGAAGCAGAGGCCAGGATGTAAAGCATGATTTGTATCATCAATAAAGAATTTTCTCCCATTCTTTCGTCTGTCAATTTTAACACCATGAAGTATAAGGCTTGTAACAAATCATCTTCAGGAACAGGCGAACCAAGAGATTGAAGATTATCAAAGACATTTTTCCCATGGTGAAAAACTGAGGAATTGATTCAATGGTAATTGAACAAGACGATAAAGGTTGCTTTTCAGCTGATTAACCTGTGGTCTTGTCCTAGAACCATAAGTAGCAAGGAGCTTAAACCAGGCTGCACGAGCTGTGGGAGCACCAACCACAAGAGGAAGGAAAGCTTCTTTCTAGGAGCCAACATCCCATGTAAGAACCAATTGATGGTCTCATACAGCATAGGCGGGATTGGGGTCAAAGTCATTGATAGCAGCAAGAGGTGGAGATTGAGTGCCATCAATATGATGGAGAAGACCATGGCAGCGCAGAAGTGGAGAGAATTGTGTTTTCTAGAAAAGGAAGTTTG
The DNA here is from genome assembly GCA_963924115.1 of Dovyalis caffra. Classification (NCBI taxonomy): domain Eukaryota; kingdom Viridiplantae; phylum Streptophyta; class Magnoliopsida; order Malpighiales; family Salicaceae; genus Dovyalis; species Dovyalis caffra. The sequence goes on along the minus strand of CAWUPB010000228.1, from coordinate 27,786 downwards.
TAGGAGTGAGTTTAAGGAAGGAATGAATGTGAAAATTGGGTAGAGGATATGAAAATACAGAAGAGGAAGAATCTGCAAGGATGAGGGTTCTGTTTTGGGAGAGAGCAGCGGGTGTGTCTTGTGAAGGAGCAACCACGGTTTTTTTTTTTTTTTTTTTTAAAAAAAAGAAAAATAGAAAAGGAATGGGCTGTTAAGTCTCTGTTAGCTCTGATACCATGTAACATATATTCGCTCTATATTAATAACATTCTACGCATGTAATATATATACAAGAGTCTCACTAATGGCTAATATTGTTAAGATGAAGTACAGGAGAGTGAAGCTAAAACATAGGAGATAATAGAGCTGAACACAGTAATAGCTAGAACTGATATAAGTTATCCTTATCAGGTCTTCGTTAGGTGTTGCCTGTTATGGGCGACATCGGCAAGATTGTGGTGGTTTTTTGTAACAAGACTCAGCTTAGTAATGCGAGATTCGTTATCTATAGTGTTTCAGGTTAGGAGGGTGGCTTCAGGGTGGTTAAGTTATCCTTATTGCTTCATTTGGAGTTGTATTTTATTTTGTTTGTATTTATATAAACAATGAACTTTGCCAGCAAGGCCATAGTATCCTAAACTTTTAATCAAATGGAGACAAACCTTCAATCTTTAATTTTTTTTTTTTTTTTTGATTTAGGTTCCAAATCTTTTTATTTTTGTCAACAATTAAGTCGAATCTTCTCATTGGCCAAATTTCAAGTACAGCACGTGAGAGGCATGTGAAAAAAAAAACCTTACATTTAATACCGAAGAGATTGTCGAGAAAGCTAGACATGCAATGAAAGAAAAGCATTGTTGTGAGACGACCTCCATCTTTGAAGAAATTGCAAGAAGAAGAGGCAGCCGCAGAACCTGAAAAATCTGTTTTGAGCCTAATCTATTAATGTATTATTCTGCAATGAATTTAAATGCAGTTTCATATTCCTTTAATTCATTTCGTTCGTCCCGCTCTTTTGCGGTTCACTCCCTTCTTCAGTTTCCATCACCTCAAACAACCATGGCAGAAGAACTGCTGCCGCCGCCGTCAGAACTCCCAAGTTCAAATCCAACCAGTCTCAAGGACCCTGAGCTCCAAAAAAATAAAAAAAGCAAGCAATGCTATACCGCATCTACAACCTCCACCACCACTGATTCCACCGCCTCCTTCCTCTCAACATTTACCAACTCCATCTTTTTCACCTCTATTCCTCTCTCACCTATTATATTTTTCCTCCTAAAATTTCTGAAGTATGCACATAAAAAAAAAAAAAAAAACACCTCTCTTTCCTCCTACGAGACTTTTTCCTCATTTCACTTCTTCTTCTCCTTCCTCTCTAATCTTTTTTTCAGAATTGTTATTGTGAACAACAACCCAAATAAACAAATTTGCTCCTTTTTTGGGCTGGTTTTTGTATTGTAAATTAGCCACCAACTATTTGATGAAATGTCATAGCTTCCTGGATTGGATATGGCAAGGAGACAATGCTATCAAAGAACATGAAAAGGCACCTGAAGGACGAAACCCTACAAAGCCAACATCGTCAGTGGAACATGAAAAGCAAATTGTTGCAACCATGACAAAAGAACTCTTTATTGGGAATAGATGAGGCTTTTTAGTTATTAAAAGTCTTTTACTTTTTTTGGATCAGTTCAAGTGCTTGGGACTATATTTTTCAGGACACCTGTCGTTCTTTCATTGGATCATGCAGTCGGAGTTTAGTTAACAGAAAAGCTGGACTTGATTGCTGATCAAAGAAAAAATTTAGGATCTAAATTGAAAAAAATTAAAGATGGATTAACTGTGTTAGTCTGACAAAAAATTTAGAACACTACGGAGCCAATTATCTTTTTAGCAATATAATATCCTTCGAACAGAAACATACAAAGCTGGAGTGAACCAACTTTGAGTGGATTAGTGTAGCTCATCTCAAACTAACTTCAACAAAAACTCATTTACCCAAGCCCATCGACCCTCCATAAATTGATAAAAATGTAACAGATTTTTCTAGATACAATGACTTTTTTTTCTTTTTTCTTTTTTCTTTTTTATGATAATAAGTAGCGAAAATGAATTAACTTTTTTTTCTAACTATATTTTTTTTAGAGAAAAAAGTACATTGTATGTGTACATTTATAGGCAGTATTTTTGTGGTCTTGTGTGGTTGATTTTTTATTTGGTCATAAATCGAATCCTATAAATAATCGTGTTAGAGCATCTTCAATGCTCTCTTTTTATTAAGATTTTTCTTTATAATAAAAAAGTTTGGCCCAAATTCCATCTCCAATGCTCTCGTTATCACAATATCTATTTTTAGAATTGAGATACGGAATGTCTTTGGCTCTCCAATACTAAAGAATCCAAATGACTCTTTATCTTATATTTTATTAATAAAAATTACTATTTTCTATGCCACTCAGTCTCTTCATCAATAGTCTTCTTGGATTTTATGGATTTTGTCAAAATAAAGAGTTAAAATAGAGAGTAATATTGGAGAGAACATTAATTTCAATCTATATAATTAATGATGTTCTCTATTTACATTAAAAATGCTAGCTAAAAGTAAAAAGAACCATTGGAGATGCTCTTAGTCCGACAAAAAAAAACAAAAAAAAGGGTGATGGTACATCAGCTAATGTTGATACCTCGTTACCTCATTACACAATAAGCAATTTAGTTCAAAAATGATGCATTATGCTTTGCATGAGCATTTGCTGTCCCATCAAAATAATCGTCCAACTGGGAATTGTATGAGGCATGTGTACGGCTAGAACCAAAAGAATGCCAAATCAATATCTAATGAAAATGTGTCAAAAGCATAAACGTGTAATATTGCAAAGTTCGTAGGAAACAGGGCATCGGACGTATATCCTGACCTTGTCAATAGAAGAGCATTTTGTTAACTGTGTGCTGTGAGTCTTGCCTGTGGCACAACATCCGTTTTAGCTTAAGCAGCGAAATCCAGATCTTATCCTATTATGGGATGTACCTTCGGTTTTGCTCATTTCATTAACCTTGCTCTGCATCATAGTTTTAAATAACATCCGTTATATTATATAACGGTTGTTTTGTAATGGTTTCAAAGTTTTTCATTACTGTAATTTTAGTATTATAGTAAGTTGTGATTCGCGATAGCGACTCGTAATAGTTTTTTCAACCGTCCATCATTTAAAATTATGCTCTAGATGCATCCATTTATAAAGGTATGTACCTATCATAAACTTTCTGCAGTCTTCTGTACAATATATTCTGACAATCTGAATTCGGCCATGAATTTATTCATTGTATGATACTGAATGATACATTAAAGCAATATTTTTTTTTTCAGAAAAAAAAACTAAATCTGACAGTACTAGTACAACCATTACAATTTAGACTTTGTTGAGAACCAAAAGGCTAACACGCCACAGAAATGGAAAGAAGCATACACCGGAAGTATCGCCATCATCACTAACATCACTTGTTCCTAAATGGATAGCTGCCAACTTATCCTTGTCTAACTTTTTCAACTCTGTCGAATGAAAATGGTTAGCTTTTCATTTAATTTGCTTTATATATAAAAAGTATAAGAAAAGTATTAAAAGTGTCACATATTCATCTCAATGGCCAGTGGGACTCTTATGTGATATGAGAAATTCATTTTAGAATTCTTTCAACGTTTTTTGTTCCTGTAAGGCTGCAACAACTAATGTTGATGCTTACCAGATCCGATGATAACTAAGATTACATTACCTGCTAATTAGAAGTAACTGAAGTTGGCCTTTCACTACGTGTTTTAGTTCCAAGCAGTTTGTCTCTTATCGAAATCAACTGATCTACAACAAGATTAACGCTCATTCTTTCCCTTGGGAGTTCGGTAGAACAAGCAACACCAATCCCTAGGATTGATGTCAAGCACTCCAATGTTCTTTGATTTCTTGTTGCCCTTCCGGGTCTGCTACAACTTGTCTCCTCTGCCTCTCCTAGGAAAAGAACAGGATCCACAATCTGTGCCACATTTTCCGGCAGAGCTGTCTTGACAAAGTTATGAAGGTTGCCACCTTCATTATACATTTCATCAGTAGGTCTCTTCCTCGTAAGCATTTCTAGCAATACGATTCCATAACTATGCACACACCTCATTACCCATGCCATACTCTGCTATACACACAAAAACATTTTTTTTGTAATAAGCATTTTGAGCAAATTCCATGTGCAGAAATTGAGAGTTAAAGTACAATATTAGCACTATTATACATCATTCCCAAAGAAATACATCAATGTAATTAGTTAATTACCTGGAGGAGCATAGCCGACAGTTCCTCTTACACCGACGGAACTAGATTGACCAATATTAAAGCTTTGGTTTCCATCACCGAGGAATCTAGCTAACCCAAAGTCACCAACACATCCGGTCATTTCTTCATCGATAAGAATATTACTTGGTTTAAGATCGCAATGAACAATTGGTATCTCGCACTGGTGATGGAGATAAACAAGTGCACAAGCAATATCAATAGCAATATTCAGTGTTTGAAGAAGCTTCAGATTCCTTGTCGTCACATCTGCTTGATCATTTGCGGCAACAGCTGGATGCAGCCAGTCCTCTAAGCTTACATTGACCATGAACTCATAAACCAGAGCCTTAAAGTCATTGCCTTGATAATCAATACTAGAGCATGCTGCCAGCACTTTCACAAGATTTCGATGCCTGATGTTTCTTAAGGCTTCACACTCAGCTTTGAAACTCTTGAAAGCTCCGTGATGCAGAAGTTTAAGTACCTTGACGGCAATTAATTGACCTCCCTCTTGTAGTGTTCCCTTATACACAGATCCAAAACTACCAGCACCGATCATGTTAGCCAAGGAGAAACCATCAGTAGCTTTGAAGAGACTTCCATAAGATAGTTCCAAGAATGAATTCATCGAATGGTTTGAAGGAGATGGAAGCTTTGTTTTTTGTTTCAACCAAAAAGGAAATATAACCGAGATCACCAATGTGATTCCTGAAAGCCTAAATATAACATACAGCAACAAAGGTGCCAATTTGCTGTTCTTGGGGCTTTTGGAACTGCAAGCGGGCAACAGCAACTCAAGCATCCCTCCACAAAGCTTATTATTTTCCTTGATTAAAAAAGCACTTGCATTCTTAAAGACACCATTAGTAGGTACCATGCCCTCAAAATTATTACAAGACAGGTTCAAATCTTGCAACATGCCAAAGCGTGACAAAAATCCAGGAATTTCACCTGACAAGTTGTTGCGGGATACATCTAAAAGTTGAAGACTTCTTAATAGACTTAAAGATAGAGGAATGGACCCTTGCAGGAAGTTGCCAGACATGTCTAAGCTTTCAAGTACTACACAACTGCGAAGAGTTCTAGGAATCTGACCAGACAACATATTCCCAGAAACATTTAGGATACCTAGATTCTTGAGGTTTCCAATTTCCAACGGAAGAATACCAAGCAATCGGTTGTATGATAGATCAAGAAAGAACGATAGTGATGAGAGAGCCATAAGTTGTTCAGGTATGACACCAGTGAGATTGTTTTCAGAAAGATATAATCTTAACAAATTTTTGCATTGACTGAGAATTGAGGGGATGCTACCATAAATATTATTTATGTTCATCTGAAGATCGATGAGATTAGTTAAGTTTCCTATAGAGTATGGAATAAGCCCTGAGAATTCATTTTCACTAAAACACAACACCTTTAGATTTTTAAGCTTTCCAATATTAGGAGGAATAATACCTGAGAGTCTGTTACCCCGCTTGGATAGCATCTCCAAGTTGATGAGATTATCTATCGTGGATGGGATGCTTCCATAGATTTGATTTTGAGATAAGGAAAATGAATCAAGTCTGATTGAAAAGTTGCTTATTTGTTCTGGCAATAAACCTCCGAAGTTATTCCCACGTATATTCACTATCGTTAACATGCTGGCATTGGTCAATGAGGACAGAAACATCAGGTCATCGCCTTCCTCACTTCCAAGATTGTTGGAGAACAGACATAGTTCTTGAAGTTTCTGTAACTTTTCCAGACAAGGAACTTTTCCTACAAGTTGAAGGATTTCTAGAGTGGATGCATTAGATATTGAAACAGGAATGGAACCAGTTATCTGATTAGAAGCAATGGAGAAAAAAGAAAGATTTGGAACAGATACGAACAACTGGGGAGGAAGATTACCTTGGAGATGATTGAATCCGAAATCTAAAACTGTAATAGAAGAGAGATTAACGATTGAGGGAGGAATGGCACCAGAAAATCTATTTGAACCAATAGCCAAAACTGTAAGATTCTTCAATTGGCCTAAAGAATCAGGTATATTGCCAGACAAATCATTTGCGGCTAAATGGAGCCTTTCAAAATAGGATGAGTTTCCAAGAGAATGGGGTATGTTTCCAGTTAGAATGTTGCAACACATGGATAGAACCTGCAACTTTAACAAGGCACCGAGCTCCAGGGGAACATCTCCTTCCAACAGGTTATGTTCAAAATGAATGGCAATAAGGTTAGAACAACTGGATATGTTGGTGGAAATTTTGCCATTTATTGAGTTATTGTTCAGTTTCAGATTCCTCAACCTCTGCAGATGACCAATTTCTCCAGGGATTTCTTGGTTGAAGCTGTTGTTTTGGAGATTCAATTCCGTTAGAAAGCTCAAATTGCCAACGTATGGTGATCAAGGACTGGAGGTCAAGCACGGTGACTCTTTGGTGCCGACGACCGCACTTGATACCATGCCATCGACAAAAATGGTTGGTACCATTCCATGCACTCAAAACCTCAAAAGGATCACTAGTTATTTTTACCTAGAATTCAAATAAAGCTTGTAGGTCAGTCCCGTTTCCACTAGCAATAGAGACAGAAATTGCTGAGTTTTGTGTGAATTATGCCTAAGAAGCAGCTGAATGTGCAACTGAACGTGTCAAGATGAGAAGACCAAGTCTTTTGTTTAGTTGTTGCTATTTTATTGGTCATTATTTTCTGCTATTGTTGCTATTTTTCAGCTTAGTGGTTGCGTTTATTTCTGATTTTTCTGTTACAAGTTTGTGTATTTAAATCAAGCATTGCATTTGAATAAACATATATGTTTCTGTCTCTTATGTGTAGCACCTGGTTCTTTCTTATAATTTAATAGTTGGTATCGAGCTTATTTTCTTAAAGGGATCCGTGTGTTACATTTTTCTTTCAATCCTTCGGATACTATATGGCTTCAAACGACTTTTCTCCTGTTCTACCCCCTGTTTTCATTGGTGAAAATTACCGGTCGTGGGCTATCAAAATTACAGCATATCCGCAAGCTTGGGCTTTTTGGAAAGTTGTATCGGAGGAGTTTGTTATTCAACTAGTTACGAAGAATCCACTCGCAGCGAGATAAAAACTCACAAAGAGAAAACATCAAAGCTTTTTAAAGCTAAAACTTGCTTGTATTCAGCTATATCCGAAACCTTATTTACCGAATTATGAATCCGGAAACCCCATTCCAAATCCGGCAATATCTCAAGAATGAGTTTCAAGGTAATACAAGAATAAGGAGCATGAGGGTCTTGAATCTCAAAAGAGATTTTGAGCTACGAGAGAATGAAAGACTCTAAAACGACGAAAGGAGTATGCGGACCATTTGCTCGGAATAGTCAATAAGCCGAGGCTCATTGGTGAAAACATGCCCGATAGCGGGGTGGTTGAGAAGTTATTGGTAACATTACCGGAAAGATTTGAGGCCAAGGTCTCCGCATTAGAGGAAGTAAAAGACCTCGCTAAGATCACACTTCCTAAGCTTCTAAATACATTAGAAGCACATGAACAAAGAAGGTAGATCGGAGATGAAGGGACACTTGAGGGAGCAATGCAAGCCAAGTTGTAAATTCAGAAAAATCTAGATTTAAGCAAAGGAAAAAATAAAAAATGGAGAAAGAACAAAGGCTCAACTGCATTTTCCGGAGCTAGCGACGATAGTGCAGTCATCAAAAATAAAAATAAAGGTACTTATGCTCATTTTCGGTATTGTGGTAGAACTAATCATCTTCCTTCTATGTGTTCGGAGCGAGACCTAATGGAAAATGCGAGTAAGTGCCATCAAATGAGGCATGAAGAAAGAATCTGTAAGGTGAAAGTGTAAGCAAATAAAGCTCAAATCATAAATCAATAGGAGAAGGAGCAACTATTTATAGTTTCTTGCTATGCATCCATTAGCAATGGAGAAACTTGCTAGTGGATAGTGGTTGTACAAACCACATGACCAACAACGTAGAACTCTTCAAGCAACTCGACAAGACCTCTATCTCAAAAGTAAGAATTGGGAATGGAGAATTACTATCCGTCAGAGGTAAAGGTTCTATTGCAATTGAAACCACTCGCTGGTATTAAAGTGATTTCGATGTGTTGTATGTTCCAAAGATTGATCAAAATCTCTTAAGTGTTGGTCGACATTGTGAAAAGGGATTTAAAGTATCCTTTCAAGACAAAACTTGTATAATCAAGGATGCAGAAGGGCTGGAAGTGTTTTGTGTCAAAATGAAGGGAAAGAGCTTCCCACTTGATTTGATGGATAAGAAGCAAAAAGCATTTCGAGCAGCGACAGAAAGTTACTAATCTCCGACACAAAAGATCGGGACACTTTCACCATCTTGCAATTTTGTTAATGCGAAGCATGGAATGGCACATGGGTTAGATCCATTGGATGACAACTTGTCAAGTTGTAAAGCATGTCGATATGGCAAACAACATAGACTACCTTTTCCACGAAGGCTTGAAGGGCCTCATAAAAGCTCCAACTTGTGCATACCGATATTGCTCGAACCTTTCGTAACACCATCACTCAATGGCAATAGGTACTGTATTGCATTTATAGATGATTTCACATGCATGTGTTGGATCTATTTTCTCATGTTTAAATCCAGAAGTGAAAAATGTGTTCTAGAGGTTCAAAACTTCGATGGAAAACCAAAGTGGCTGCAAGATGATGATTATAAGGTCTAATAATGGGAAGGAGTACACTTCGGATCGGTTTAACAAATTTTGTGAGGAGGCGAGGAATTGAGCATCAACTCACGAGCACCCTACACACCTCGGCAAAATGGTGTCGGCGAGAGGAAAAATAGAACTATTGTAGAGATGACTCATTGCATGCTCGCATGAGAAGGATTTGCCTAAAACCTTTTAGGTAGAGGCCGCAAATACTGCAGTATTTCTATTAAACAGATTACCTACCAAAGCTCTCAACAATATAACTCCTTATGAGACATGGTATGAGTTCAAACCTTCTCTCGTCAAATTTAAGAGTTTTTGGTTGTCTTTGTTTCTCTTACATTCCATAGGTAAAGAGAGACAAATTGGACAAAAAGTCTAAACTTGGAATCTTCATAGGCTACGACGAACACCTCAAAAGCTTATAGAATTTTTCAACCACAATCTAAAAAAAATAATCAGCAAAGATGTTGTTTTTATGAAAGATGAAAAGTGGGACCGGAATGCGAGAAAATGAAAAAGAAATGGTTCCCGATGAACTATAGCCTAATGAAGATGATGTTAATGAGCAACCGGTCGGAGGAACAAGATCCCTTGCGGACATCTATGCTAGATGCAATGTTGCTGTAATGGAATCAGCGGGAGTTTAAGAAGCAATGCAAGAAATGAAATGGCTTTCAGCCATGCAATAAGAGTTACATATGATTGAGAAGAACCATACATGGCACCTTGTAGAAAGACCTTCAAACGGAAAGGTCATTGGAGTTAAATGGGTTTCGGAACAAAACTCAATGCCGATGGTTCAATAAACAAGCATAAAGCTAGGCTTGTTGTGAAGGGATATGCACAGAGTCTTTGGTGTGGATTTTTCGGAGACTTTTGCACTCGTGGCTAGGCTTGACACAATCGGATTACTCCTTGCTGTGGCAAGCTCAAAAAGGCTAGAAGGTGTTCCAACTAGATGTAAAATATGCCTTCCTGAATGGCTTCCTAAAAGAGGAGATTTATGTAAAGCAACTCCGAGGGATTTGTTGTGTAGGGTCAAGAAGAGAAAGTGTACTTGCTAAAGAAGGCTTTATATGGCCTTAAGCAAGCCCCAAGGGCTTGGTACAGTCGGATTGATGATCATCTAATCAACTTAGGCTTTAAAAAAAGCTTGAGTGAGGCAACTCTATATGTAAGGAAGGAAGGCACTAACATCACTATTGTTTCTATTTATGTTGATGATCCGTTGATCATAAGAACCAATCGGGAGCTTATTGATGATTTTAAGTCCGAAATGCTTAAGGAATTTGAGATGACGGACTTGGGGCCGATGACATATTTCCTTGGTTTGGAAGTGAGGCGGCGGAGGAGTGAGATCTTCATCGATCAAAGAAAATATGCTAAGGAGATTCGAAGAAGTTTCATATGGAATACCGCAAGCCTACGAAACTCCTACGCAAGCTAGAGTAAAGTTTTGCAAGGACGATGGAGTCGCCAAAGTTGATGAAAATCTCTACGAAGTATGATTGGGTGCCTCATGTATCTCACTACATCAAGGATCGATATAGTGTAAGTCGTAAGTCTCCTCTCCGGATTCATGCATTGTGCGAGTGAAAAACATATGCGAGACTGCTAAAAGAATCATCGGATACATTAAAGGGACTATTGATTATGGAATCAAGTATGTAAAGAGTGATCGGTTTCAGCTGGTTGGTTTTTCCGACGGTGATCGGGGAGGCTCGTTGATGATATGAGGAGTACAACTGGTTTTTGTTTCAGTCTTGGATCGGGAGTTATTAATTGGTGCTCAAAGAAGCAGAAATTGTTGCTCAAAGCACTCGCTGAGGCTGAATTTATTGCTGCAACAGCAGCATCAAATAATGCAATATGATTAAGAAAAATTCTACGTGATTTGTGTTTGGAGCAACAAGAATCAACACAAATATTTGTAGACAATCAAACAGCTATTTCAATCTCTTCTAATCCAGTGTTTCATGGCAAGATGAAGCATTTTAAAATCAAATTCTACTTTCTTCGAGAAATTCAGAAGGAAGGAGAAGTGTCACTAGTGTACTGCAGAACAGATGAGCAAGTTGCTGACATATTCACAAAAGCCTTGCCTAAAATTAAATTTGAAGAGCTAAGAAACAAGTTGGGAGTTTGCAGCTTCAAAGGCAAGGAGGAGTGTGTGAATTATGCCTAAGAAGCAGCTGAACGTGTCAAAATTGCTGCTGAATGTGCCAAGATGAGAAGACCAAGTCTTTTGTTTAGTTGTTGCTATTTTATTGGTCATTATTTTCTACTATTGTTGCTATTTTTCAGCTTAGTGGCTGCGTTTATTTCTGATTTTTCTGTTACAATTTTGTGTATTTAAATCAAGCATTGCATTTGAATAAACATACCAGTTTCTGTCTCTTGTGCGTAGCACCTGGTTCTTTCTTATAATTTAACAAGTTTAAGTAGAGGAGCGGAGCAATAGCATGGATGAAAAAATATAAAGATAGTGATAAATTCATGTGGGAAAGACCCATATGTATCTAGTAGGAGATATTCTAGTGAGTTGCTAAGTGTTTGTTTTGGTTTATGGACTTATCAAACTAGGCTGTCAGGACTCAAATATATAAATAGGAAATAAGAACTTTAGTATGTTTGAAGTATATTTGATTGTCGTCCAGACTAAAGTAAAAGGAAAAGGTGGGAAAGATATACTACAAACATATGATGAATAGCATGAAAATATTCCACCATGAATTGGCCACAAAATCAATCAGCCAACGAAAACTATGGTGGAGAAGCACTAATGTTACTACTTAGTGGCAGCAGTGAATTCAACATAACAGAATCTAAGAACGAATTGGACCTAACTCACTCTCAATTCCAACTGACCAATGACTACAAATTTCCAGCCCCAAAAGCAAAAAGGTCAAGTCGCTCATTAATTTCTTATATTACATAGACCCTTTTTTATCCTGACAATGGGCGGTACCATTATTAAGGGAACTGCTCCAAGTACTCTCTCCATCTCTAATTTTTCAAGATCTGAAATGGATTGTTGAGCTGAATGATTTACCATCCAAGAGATTTTCATCTTTCATGGATTATGACTTCTACTTCCAGTAATTGGGAGAAAAATTGTGCCACTTTTAGTCTGGTCACCAGCTTGGCTATGATTCTAAATATTTTTAGGATTATTAATTTGATATTAGAAATTCATAGAAAATCATGCTGTCATTTTTTATGATACTATTGTTTCCGTTAAAGACAATCACACAGGAAATTAAAACCATTCTTAAATCCTCTTCATGAGATAATCTCTATCCTATTTCTTCTTCCTTTGTCATTGGTTCCCCTCAAAAATTGGTTGCAACACTTGTCTCTCTGGATTCTGGGCACCGCACCAGAGTCTTGTTGGGTTGTGCCTCATTAACGATGATGAAAGGCTTAGGATCGTGCCTTTGGGCTATGGTTGAAAGGATAGATTCTAGAAAGCGGATGGAATTTTGTGAGCTGTGGGCTTTGGATGGTTGAAAAATGTGATATTAAGTCGAATTTAAGTCGAATTTAAGGCAAGGTACAGAACCTTTATCGAGTTAAGAAGACCTTTTTTTTTTTTTTTTTTTTTTTGCCTCATTTAGTAGCATAAACACTATTGAATTCTAAGGGATTGTCTTCATGATTAAAAAATTTGTTTGCTTTTTTAATATTTTAGATTCAAAGTTGGGGGCTAATACTTAGAAAAATTATTAAATTACTTTAAATGTATCAGATCAGACCGATATAGAAGATGCACTCTTAAAATCCCCTAACCAGATTTTCCTAGTGATTAAAAAAATTGTTACACCCACTTATATGGGTTTTTGAAGTAGACCCACTTCTATTCTGCGATGCTCTGTTTATTGGGTTGGACCCAATTCCATTACCTTTGTTCTAGTCAAAGCTTTAGAAAAATTGCAGCCCAGATTTATCTGGTTTTTCCTTTGATGAATGTATAAATTTCTCCTCGCTCTTGTTCAGATTCTTAAAAATATCAGATACCCTCAGCTCTCTCATGTTACGCTGCCGGTCACTTTGTTCAGATCCTACAACAAAATGGGATTTTAGATTGGAATCTTGAGAAGAGAAGAGTTTTTGTTAGCTGTGGGCCTTGCTTAGAGGCACATTATAGGTCTCGGCTTAAGCTATAAGACTCAGCTCTTATTCTGTTATGCGAGCGAGCTTCCTTTGGTTTTGCTCATTTGATTAAACTTGCTCTGGATGCATCTACTTGTATTGAACATTCAAGAACATCATATCCATTTGCATCCATTTATAAAGGTATGTAAGTATCTTAAACTTTCTGCAGTTTCAAATTCAACATCTTTCAATCATGCTATTGAAACATATACATATTTGTTAAAGCATCCATTTCATTTCAGGATAATTTACTCTGACAAAATCTGAATATGACCATGAATTTAATCATTGTAGTTTACTTAATGATACATTAAAGCAACAATTTTTTTTTTTTTCTTTTAAGGAAGAAACAAACTCTGACAGTAATACAGCCATTACAATTTAGACTTTGTTGAGTAACGAAAGGCTAACACACGACCGAAATGAAAAGAAGCAAATGCCGTAAGTATCCCGATCATCATTAATATCACTTGTTCCCAGCTGGATAGGCTATCATCTTATCTTTGTCTGCCTTTTTCTTCACCTCTGTCGAATGAAACTGGTTAGCTTTCCATTTAATTTGTTTCATACATAAAAAGAATTAAAAGTACCACATATTGATCTCAATGGCCAATGAACCTCTTATGTGATATAAGAAATTCATTTCAGAATTCTTTATACGTTTTCTGTTGATGCAACAACTGTAATGTGGTGCTTACCAGATCATATAATAAATAAGATTACATTACCTGCTGATTTGAAGCACTTGAACTTGGCCACTCGCTACGTATTGTAGTACCAACCAGTTTGTCTCTTATCGAAATCAGCTGATCTACAACAAGATTGATGCTCATTCTTTCACTTGGGAGTTCAGTAGAACAAGAAACACCAATCCCTAGGATTGATGTCAAGCACTCCAATGTTCTTTGATTTCTCGTTGCGCTTCCGGTTCTGCTGCTACTTGCATGCCCTGCCTCTCCTTCCAAAAGAACAGGATCCACAATCTGTACCACATGGTCCGGCAGAGCTGTCTTGACAAATTTATGAACGTTATCACCTTCATTAAACATGTCATCAGTAGGTCTCTTCCCAGTGAGAATTTCCAGCAATAGGATTCCATAACTATAGACATCACCACTTGGTGACACCTCATTACCCAGGCCATACTCTGCTACGCACAAAAGAAAATATTTTGTAAGAAGTATTTACTAAGCAGCATTCTAGCAACTTGCATGTGCAGAAACTGCGTTAAAGCCCAATACTAGCACTATTGTGCATCATTCTCAAACAAATATATCAATATAGTTAGTTAATTACCTGGAGGAGCATAGCCGACCGTTCCTCTTACACCGATGGAACTAGGTTGACCAATATTAGAGTTATTGTTTCCTTCACAAAGGAATCTAGATAACCCAAAGTCACCAACACGTCCGGTCATTTCTTCATCCAGAAGAATATTACTTGGTTTAAGATCGCAATGCACAATTGGTATCTCACAGTGATAATGGAGATAAACAAGCGCACAAGCAACATCAATAGCAATATTTAGCCTTTGAAGAAGATTCAGATTGCTTCTTGCCACATCTTCTAGATCAGTTGTTTCAACAGCTGGATGCAACCAGTCCTCTAAGCTACCATTGACCATGAACTCATAAACCAGAGCCTTAAAGTCATTGCCTTGATAATCAATACTAGAGCATGCTGTCAGCACTTTCACAAGATTCCGATGCCTGATGTTTCTTAGGGCTTCACACTCGGCTTTGAAGCTCTTGGAAGCTCCATGGTGCAGAAGGTTAAGTACCTTGACGGCAATTAATTGACCTCCCTCTTCAAGTGTTCCCTTATATACACAGATCCGAAACTACCGGCACCGATCATGTTAGTCAAGGAGAATCCATCAGTAGCTTTGAAGAGACTTCCATAAGATGGTTCCAAGAATGAAATCATTGAATGGTTTGAAAGAGGTAGATGCTTTCTTTTTTGTTTCAACCAAAAAAGAAAAATAACCGAGAGCACCAATGTGATTCCTGAAAGCCCAAATATAACAGACAGCACCAAAGACGCCAATTTGCTCTCCCCAGGGCTTTTTAGAACTGCATGCCGGCAACTGCAACTCAGGCATCCCACCACAGAGCTTACTATTCGCCTTGATTGAAAAAGCACTTGCATTCTTAAAGACACCATTAGTAGGTACCATTCCCTCAAAAACATTGTAAGACAAGTTCAAATCTTGCAACATGCCAAATCGTGATAAAAATCCAGGAATTTCACCTGACAAGTTGTTCCGAGATACATCTAAACGTTGAAGACTCCGTAATGAACTTAAAGACGACGGAATGAGCCCTTGCAAGAAGTTGTCAGACATGTTTAAGGTTTCAAGTAGTACACAACTGCCAAGAGTGCTAGGAATCTGACCAGACAACATATTCCCAGAAACATTTAGCACACCTAAATTCTTCAGGTTTTCAATTTCCAATGGAAGAGTACCAGTCAATTGATTGTCTGATAGGTCAAGAGCAATGGCTAATGATGATAGGGCCATAAGTTGGGGAGGTATGACACCAGTGAGATTGTTGTGAGAAAGATCTAATAGTAACAAATTTTTGCACCGACCGAGAATCGAGGGAATGCTACCATGAATATTGTTTGCACTTACTATAAAATGAATGAGATTAGTTAAGTTTCCAATGGAGTACGGAATTACCCCTGAGAATTTATTTTCATGAATACACAGCTCCACTAGATTTTGAAGCTTTCCAATTTCAGGAGGAATAATACCTGAGAGTTTGTTATCCTGAACAGCAAAAACCTGCAAGTTGATGAGATTATCTATCCCAGATGGGATGCGTCCATAGATTTGATTATCATATAGATCTAAATGATTAAGTTTGATTGAAAAGTTGCTTATATATTCTAGCAATAAACCACCAAAGTTATTATGACCTATAGACACTACAGTTAACATACTGGCATTCGTCAATGAGGACAGAAAAATGATGTCATTTTCTCCCCCACTTCCAAGATAATTGGCGTATAGAAGTAGCACCTTAAGCTTCTGTAGCTTGTTAAGAGAAGGAACTTTTCCTACAAGTTTGTTTTCTACAAGTTGAAGGATTTCTAGATTGGATGCATTAGATATTGAAATAGGAATGGAACCAGTTATCTGATTAGAAGCAATGGAGAAAAAAGAAAGATTTGGAACAGATACGAACAACTCGGGAGGAAGATTACCTTGGAGATGATTGAATCCAAAATCTAAAACTGTAATAGAAGAGAGATCAAAGATTGAGGGAGGAATGGCGCCAGAAAATCTATTTGAACCAATAGCCAAAAATGTAAGATTCTTCAATTGGCCTAAAGAATCAGGTATATTGCCAGACAAATCATTTACGGCTAAACTGAGATTTTCAATATAGGATAAGTTTCCTAGAGATTGGGGTAATTTTCCAGTAAGAATGTTGCAACACATGGATAGAACATGCAACTTCGACAAAGCACCGAGCTCCATGGGAATATCTCCTTCCAACTGGTTATATCTAAAACGGATAGCAATAAGGTTAGAGCAACTGGATATGTTAGGGGGAATTTTGCCATTTATTGAGTTATTGTTGAGGTTCAGATTCCTTAACCTCTGCAGATGCCCTATTTCTCGAGGGATTTCATGGGTGAAGCTGTTGTTTTGGAGATTCAATTCTCTAAGAAAGCTCAAATTGCCAACGTATGGTGATATAGAGCCCTCCAGTTCCAAGGATTGGAGGTCCAGCACCGTCATTCGTTGGTGCCGACGACCACAACTGATGCCATGCCATTGACAAAAATGGTTGGTACCATTCCATGAATTCAAAACTCCAAAAGGATCATGCATGATTTTGGCCTTGAATTCAAGTAAAGGTTGTAGGTCAGTCACATTTCCACTAGCAGCAGAGACAAAAATTGCTGAGTTTAAGTAGAGGAGCATAGCAATAGCATGGATGAAAAAAGATAGAGACAGTGATAAATTCGTGCGGGAAAGACCCATATGTATCTGGTAGGAGATATTCTAATGAGTTGCTAGGTGTTTGCTTTGGTTTATGGACTCTATCAAACTAGGCTGTAAGAACTCAAATATATAGATAGGAAATCAGAATTTTATCGTGTTCGCAGTGTATATGATTGTCATCCAGACTAAAGTAAAAGAAAAACGTGGGAAAGATATGATGAACAGCATGAAAATATTCCACGATGAATTGGCCACAAAAGCAATCAGCCAACGAAAACTATAGTGGAGAAGCACTAACGTTACTAGTTAGTGGCAGCAGTGAATCCAACATAACAGAATCTAAGAACGAATTGGACCTAACTCATTAATTCCAACTGACCAATGACTACAGATTTCCAAGTCTTTCCATCTCTAATTTTTCAAGATCTGAAATGGATTGTCATATTAGGCTGAATTTAAGACGAGGTACAGCACCTTTCTTTTTTATTTTTCTTTTTCTTACCTTTATTTACAAGAAATCGAATTTCTTTAAAAAATACATATTTTCTTGAAAATAAATTAGTACTAGTATTTTATATTTCATTATGCCATTAAAACCTAGTCTTAAACATTTTGTAATGTTTAATTATAATATAAAAAATTAGCAAAAAATAAAATATTTAGTCAATTAACTATTGTGGAAGGAAGTAGAGGAGGTGGTAGTAATGGTAAAAGAGACATTGATTAGTGGTATTAATGATGATAGTAGAATGACTGAAAGTGAAGGTGATAAAGGGGAGGTGAAGTGGTGGGTTTTTTTTTTTTTTTTTTTTTTTTGCAATATTTAAAAGATATTTTTAAATTAGATTAAAAATAATTTTTTTTTTTTTTGAATGATTTTAAAAATATATTAATTATATCGTGATGATGCATTCCACAAAGTGGTAGCAGTTGTGACATGGAAACATAACAGTGGTACTGTAATAAAATAGTTATATCATGTGAGTTTATTTAGCGAAGCAAGCAACTTCGAATTTGATAAAACAAATTCTATAATAATCATATAATCATATATCATATAATGAGAAGAATTTTTTAAATGTTAAAACTTTTGTGATGATAAAGAAAAACCTTCAATTAAATTGTATTCTCGTTACTAGTAAAAAAAAAATACCAAAAGACCTAGACCATATATGTGGTGGATTGCTCATTTTCAATTTTATATGTTATTTATTTTTGTTTTTTTTTTTTTTCAATGTGGGTTTTTTAACATTTGATAGAAAAAACAAAATTTTCTTAAACGTTTTACTGTTCCAAATTCAACATCTTTGAATCATACTGTTGAAACATAAACATACTCTGATAAAATTTGAATACCGCCTTGAATTTATTCATTGTACGGTGCTGAATGATACATTAAAGCAACAAAATGTTTTTTTTCCCCCTCTAGAAAGAAGCATAATCTCACAGAAATTGTTGAGTACAAAAAGTCTAACACACGACAGAAATTGAAAGAAGCAAATGCCATAAGTATCACGATCATCATCACTTATTCCCAAACGGATAGACTATCATCTTATCCTTGTATACCTTTTTCACCCCTGTCAAATGAAATTGATTAGCTTTCCATTTAATTTGTTTCATATATAAAAAGTGTCACATATTCATCTCATGTGATATGAGAAATTCATTTTAGAATTCTTTCAATGTTTTCTGTTCATGTGAAAACTGTAATGTGGTGCTTACCAGATCAGATGACAACTAACTAAGATTACATTACCTGCTGATTGGAAGTACTTGAAGTTGGCCGCTCGCTACGTATTCTAGTTCCAAGCAGTTTGTCTCTAACCGAAATCAACTGATCTACAACAACAGTAATGCTCATTCTTTCACTTGGGAGTTCAGTAGAACAAGCAACACCAATCTCTAGGATTGATGTCAAGCACTCCAATGTTCTTTCATTTCTTGTTGCGCTTCCAGGTCTGCTGCTACTTGTCTCCCCTGCGTCTCTTAGGAGAAGAATAGGATCCACAATCTGTGCCACATGCTCCGACAGAGCTGTCTTGACAAAGTTATGAATGTTATCACCTTCATTGAACAATTCATCAGTAGGTCTCTTCCCAGTGAGCATTTCCAGCAATACAATTCCATAGCTATAGACATCGCCACTTGATGACACCTCATTACCCATGCCATACTCTGCTATGCACAAATATATATATATATTGTAAGAAGTATTTACTAAGCAGCATTCTAGCATCTTGCTTGTGTAGAAACTAGATTGACCATTCCTAAAGAAATATGTCAATATAGTTAGTTAATTACCTGGAGGAGCATAGCCGACCGTTCCTCTTACACCGATGGAACTAGACTGACCAATATCAGAGCTATGGTTTCCTTCACGAAGGAATCTAGCTAACCCAAAGTCACCAACACATCCGGTCATTTCTTCATCGAGAAGAATATTACTTGGTTTCAGATCGCAATGAACAACTGGTATCTCGCAGTGATGATGGAGATAAACAAGTGCACAAGCGACGTCAATAGCAATATTCAGACTTTGAAGAAGATTCAAATTCCTTGTCGTCACATCTGCTTGATCAGTTGTGTCAACAGCTGGATGCAGCCAGTCCTCTAAGCTACCATTGACCATGAACTCATAAACCAGAGCCCTAAAGTCATTGCCTTGAAAATCAATACTAGAGCATGCTGTCAGCACTTTCACAAGATTTCGATGCCTGATGTTTCTTAAGGCTTCACATTCGGCTTTGAAGCTCTTGAAAGCTCCGTGGTGCAGAAGGTTAAGTACCTTGATGGCAATTAATTGACCTCCCTCTTCTAGTGCTCCCTTATACACAGATCCAAAACTACCGGCACCGATGATGTTAGCCAAGGAGAAACCATCAGTAGCTTTGAAGAGACTTCCATAAGATAGTTCCAAGAATGAATTCATCAAATGGGTTGAAGGAGTTGGATGCTTTCTTTTTTGTTTCAACCAAAAAAGAAATATAACAGAGATCACCAATGTTATTCCTAAAAGGCCAAATATAACAGACAGCACCAAAGGCGCTAATCTGCTCTTCTTGGACCTTTTGAAACTGCATGCAGGCAACTTCAATGCAGGTATCCCTCCACAAAGCTTATTGTTTGCCTTGATTGAAAAAGCGCTAGCATTCTTAAAGACACCATTAGTAGGTACCTTTCCCTCAAAATTATTAGAAGACAGGTTCAAATACAACAACATGTCTAAGAGTGAAAAAAATTCAGGAATTTCACCAGACAGATTGTTGCGAGCTAAATCCAAAAGATGAAGACTCCTGAATGATTTTAAAGACGAAGGAATGGGCCCTTGCAGGAAGTTCCCAGACATGGCTAATGTGTCAAGTACTACACAACTGCCAAGAGTGCTAGGAATCTGACCAGACAGCATATTCTCAGAAAGATCTAGGAAAACTAGATTCTTCATGTTTCCAATTTCGAATGGAAGAATACCAGTCAATTGGTTGTCTGATAGGTCATGACCCAACGATAATGATGAAAGGGTCATTATTTGGGGAGGTATGACACCAGTGAGATTGTTGGCAGAAAGATCCAACACTAGCAAATTTTTGCATTGACCAATTATTGAGGGGATGCTACCATGAATATGATTTCCATTTATTCGAAAATCAAGGAGATTAGTTAAGTTTCCTATAGAGTATGGAATAAACCCTGAGAATTCATTTTCACTAAAATACAACAGCTTTAGATTTCTAAGCTTTGCAATATTAGGAGGAATAGTACCTGAGAGTCTGTTACCCCGCATGTCAAATCCCTCCAAGTTGATGAGATTATCTATACCAGATGGGATTCTTCTATAAATTTGATTTTGATCTATAGACATTCGATCAAGTTTGATTGAAAAGTTGCTTATTTTTTATGGTAATAAACCTCCAAAGTTGTTGTAATAACAAAAAAAAAAAAAAAAAAAACAGCACTTTCATTTTTTTTATTATATTATTATTATTTAAAAAAAACAAACACAAAAAACCAAAAAAATAAATTAAAAAAAAAACAGATTGAAGTCTATCCTAATTTTTACAATTCAGTTTAGCTTGGTTGGATCACCTTTCAACAACAGAATTTGAGTTCAAATTGAATAACTAAAAAATCTAAATTTTTAGGTATTTGATTTATGATGAAACTTGAATTTGAAAGTGTTTGATTGAAAGTGAAACTCAAATTCTCAATGTCTATAAAAGAGCGAGTATCCTGAAAAAAAAAAGAAGAGGAGGAAGGGGAGAGAATTCTCGGCGAGAAAGGAAGGTTTCTAGGTTGTTTGAGAGGGGAAAAACAAAGAAAAAGGGTTGGGAATTCACAAAAATTGGATTTTTTAGCTTCTGCATTTACGGGTTTTTCTGGGTTTCGGCTTCGCTATTCTTCGGTTCTGGATGTCAAACACGGTCCATTCCAATCTTTTCAAATCCTCGTACACCATAAGCCTTTGATCATTCCATATCCATAACAATTAATTCCGGGATCATCAAAGCCGAATCTAGTTTCCTTCTCTTCCGTCAACTCCGCAAACAAAAGAAAAGTCGAGAACATCAATACCAAAAATCACTTTATTGTTCTCGGTTAAGATCATCCAGGGATCACTCCGAAACCCATCATCATTTATTTAATTCGTATATCAACAACCACGGTTTCAAAATCTCGGGTCGGTTTCATCTAGGTAGTTTATTCTCATTTTGTTCTTTCTTTAATTTAAATTTTTAATTTAGATCTTAGTTTGTTGAAATGGGGAAACGAAGTAGCTTAGTCAGTGGGCTTTTGATTTAAAAAAAAATGTAAACTTGGTTCTTGCGAAGTTGAGAGAAGGTGAAAGAAAAAGGAATAACATAGAAGAAATGAAATGAATTAAAAGGGATGCTGGTTCGCTCATGGTATATGGTGAGGGAGAGAGAAAATTAGGATTACACCCAAAGAAAAATAATATAAAAGGCGAGGATGAACAAGAGAGAGAGAGAGGAGAGCTGAGCAGAAGCGGACTTGATTTTTAAAAAACAAATGAAGAGATCCTGGTATATGGTGAGGGAGAGAGAGAGACGAGATAGGGAAAAGACAAAGAAAAGAAAGAAATGGCGTGAGAGGACCAAAACAGGAGAGAGCAAGTTTTGGAATTTATCAAAAGGAAATGTTTTGATAAAAAAATATAAAGAAACTTTTGTTGAGTGGTGTTTATGGTGGGTCCGGCCCGTGGAAAAATAAGAAAAGAAAGAAATGGGGGCTGGTTTTGAAGGGAGGTTGAGCCACTAGTCCAGGATATAAAAATTCAAAAAGAAGATGCAGAGATTAGTTTAATCCAGGCTTTGCGTTCACCCATTTTTCGTAAGAAATAAGGAGATGAATATAATCCAGTCTCCAACCGTGAATAGAGTACAATAAAAAAAGAAAAAAATATTTGATTTAAAAATTTAAATTTTATGTATTTTGTATTTAATTTAGATGTTCAGGGGGTTTAATTATTATTATTTTATTTTTTTTGCTTATTTTATCTGTTTATATTTAATTTAATATTTATTTATTTATTTTAGTTTTGACTTTTATGTATGCATGTTGTTATTAAAGAAAAAATATAAAAAAATAATAATAAATTTTCTCATCGAAGTCTTCTCTTGGTAGGGACTATCATTTCGTGGCGAGGTCTCCTATTTGATAGGGACCTTCGTCACCAAATCATCATTTAATTTAATCGAGTGTCCTCCGATGCACCGGTTGTATCAAGGCTTTAAGTGGATCCGATGTTTGAACCGACGTGTCGCCCGATAAAGGGGACCGACAATCGCTTCAATACGATATCATGCTCAAAACTAATTTATTTTATTGTATTTTATTTTATTTATTTATTATTTCTTTTTGCTTTAAAAATCGGAGTTTCAAATAAAAATAATAATTTGACATAAATAAAACATTTTAGGTGATGAATTTAGGACTAAATTAGACATGGTACCTTTTTTGGAAATGGCGTCTTTGGGTGATTGATATCTTCCTAAAACGTAACCAACTCCTTATCCGGGAATCTCTAAACCAATGCTACTTTTTAGTTCCTTAATACTAGGTGGCGACTCCAAAGCTCTGTAAATAAATTTGTAAATATTAATCACAATTTAGAAATTTAAGTTTTGGGAGTCCCGTCCGACGTCGGGTAACAACGAGTTGTTACTAGATATCAAAAACTTGGTTAAGGTACTGGCATTCGTCAATGATGACAGAAAATTCAAGTCATTTGCTCCCCCACTTCCCAGAAAGTTCTCGTAGAGAACTAGCATCTCAAGCTTCTGTAGCTTTTCAAGACAAGGAACTTTTCCTACAAGTTTGTTTAGTGATAGTTGAAGGCGTTCTAGGTTGGACGCAGTAGACATTGAAACAGGAATGTAACCAGTTATCAAATTAGAAGCAATGGAGAAATATGAAAGATTTGGAAGAGATATGAACAAGTCGGGAGGAAGATTACCTTTGAGATGATTGTTTCCAAATTCTAAAAGTGTAATTGAAGAGAGATTGAAGATTGAGGGAAGAATGACACCCGACAGCCTATTTGAAAAAAAACTCAAAACCCTAAGTTTCGTTAACAGACCTAAAGAATCAGGTATATTTCCAGACAAATCATTCTCGGCTAAACCGAGTGTTTCAACATTCGACAAGTTTCCAAGAAAATGGGGTATATTTCCTGTTAGATTATTGTGAGTTAAGTACAGAACTTGCAACTTCGACAAGGCACCAAGCTCGATGGGAACATCTCCTTCCAACTGATTATATCTAAAACGAATAGCAATAAGGTTAGAGCAACTAGATATGTTGGTGGGAATGTTGCCACTTATAGAGTTATTGTCCAGGTTTAGATCCCTCAACCTCTGTATATGGCCTATTTCTCGAGGGATTTCATGGGTGAAGCTGTTGTTTTGGAGATTCAATTCTCTTAGAAAGCTCAAATTGCCAACGTATGGTGATATAGTGCCCTCCAGTTTCAAGGACTGGAGGTCCAGCACGGTGACTCTTTGGTGCAGACGACCGCACCTAATGCCATGCCATTGACAAAAATGGTTGGTACCATTCCATGAACTCAAAACCCCAAAAGGATCACGAGTTATTTTAGCCTTAAATTCAAGCAAAGCTTGTACGTCAGTCTCGTTACCATCAGCGGCAGCAAGAGCCAGAGACTTCTAGGTACAAGAGAAGAAGAATAGCATGGTGGAAAAAGAATAGAGACAGTGATAAATTCATGTGCGGTAGGTAATATTGTAGTGAGTAGCTAGGAGTTTGCTTTAATTGGTTGATGTACGCATTTGACTTGGCTGTCAAGGGCACTCAAATATATAGAGAAAATCAGAATCTTAACATGTGTAAAGCATGATTGCCATCCTGAGTGCAATTCTACTTTTTACAAGAAACAATATAAAATCATATAATGAACGTATTTCAACATGAAAAGTATAGTGGAGAAGCATAAATGTTGCTAGAGAGTGGCTGCAGTGGATCCAACATAACCGAAATCTAAGAATGAATTGCACCTAACTCACTCTCAATTCCAACCGACCAATGACTACAAATTTCCAACCCCAAAAACAAAAGATCAAGTCACTCATTAATTTCTTATATTACATAAACCCTTTTTTCTCCTCACGATGGGCATCACCATCATTAAAGGAACTGCTCCTACTCTTTCCATCTCTATTTTTTGAAGATCAGAAATGGATTGTTGAGCTGAATAATTTACCAGACAAGAAATTTTCACCATTCATGGATTTTGACGTCTACTTCCAGTAATTGGGAGAAAAATTGTGCCACTTGTAGTCCGGTCACCATAGTTGCAGCTTGGTTATGATTGTAAATATTTTTAGGATTATTAATTTGATATGAGAAATTCATTGGAAATTACTTCTACTTTTTTTTCTTTTTTCTTTTTTTTTTTGGCACAGATTTGATGACTTAAATCATATAACCTTTTGATAGGAAGTACTGCTTGAAGTTGGCCTTTATTCCCTTCATATACTAGTTTTAATTATTAGTATTACCAAAAAAGAATGGAATGGTAAATTATTGTGGCTAAAACACAGTTCTACATGGTTCAATGACCAAAACAGTATTAAAAAATTACCAAAGGTTTATCATGTTCTTCAATCAATTAACTCGTAATTTAACTTTTGTTAAACAATTATGTCGTGAAAATAAGGACAATCACACAGGAAAAATCATTCTTAAATCCTCTTCACGAGATGATCTCTACCCTATTTCTTCTTACTTTGTCACTGGTTCACCTCATGCATTGGTTGCAACACATGTCTCTCTACACCAGCGTCTTGTTGGCTAAGAGGCCCATTATACATCTCAGCTTAAGCTACGAACCCAACTCTTGCTGACAAAGGTCCAGCTCCATAACCCTTTCTTATTTCTCTTAACTTTATTTACAAGAAATCGAATTGACTTTAAAAAATACAGATTTTCTTGGGACAAAAATTGCTTTTGATATTTCATTATGACTTTAAAATTGACTAATAAAGATTTTATAATATTTAATTATGGGTAAAATAACATTGATTAGTGATACTAATAATGATGGTGGAATAATTAATAGTGTGAAGGTGACAAGGGGTGGTAGAGCGGTAGTCCTTTAAATTTTTTTTTTTTTTTTTTTTTGCATTGAAATATTTTTAAAAAATATATATTTTCAAATCAAATTACATGTTAATTAAAACTAAATTCTATTTTAATTCTCTTAGAATGGTTTTAAAATCATATCGATTGTATTATCATGATGCCTTCCACAAAAGTGGTATTAGTTGTGACTTGGATTAACATCCATCATCGTGGTATTAGTGGTAACTTGTGAACATTCATGAAAACAATTGCAATGGTAGTAACCACAATAACATATATAAAAGTGTTAGTGTAAATAAATTGATAACCAAGTTAATATTAATCTATAATTTTTTGGAAAGTATGTTCTCAAGATCTTGTAAACAAGAAAATCAGTTATTCTCTTTAAACTAAGCATATATTTAATTAAAATTAATGAACGTATTTCAACATGATTTGGCCATAAAAGCAATCATCCAATGAAAAAGATAGTGGAGAAGCACAAATATTGCTTGGAGTGGATCCAACATAACAGAATCTAAGATGCAATTGGACCTAACTCACTCTAAATTCCAACCGACCAATGACTCATTAATTTCTTATATTACATAGACCTTTTTTTCTCCTAACAATGGGCAATACCATCATTAAGGGAACTGCTCCAAGTCTTTACATCTCTATATTTTTCAAGATCTGAAATGGATTGTTGGGCTGAATGATTTACCACCCTAGAGATTTTCATCTTTCATGGATTATGACATCTACTTCCAGCAATTGGGAGAAAACTAACCGATTAATAAGATTGTCGTATTAGATTTGTATAATGCCTTATATTATGAATCCACATTTATATTAATCTTTACAACTTATCAATTACTAAAATCATATAACCTGTTAATAGGAAGTACTACTTCAAGTTGGCCTCTCCCTGCATTTTCTACTCTTTTTTCAGCTCATACAACAAACCAATCTGTTGGAGAGAATTTTGCTAGCTGCATGTGGCTTGTGGGTCTTGCTAATTAAGAGTTCCGTTATACACCTCTGCTTAGGCTACAAACCCAACTTTTGTGAAAAAAAATGTGACATTAGGCTGAATTTAAGGCAAGGTAAAGCACCTTCCTTCTCTTTCTTACCTTTATTTTTACAAGAAATCAAATTTCTATTAAAAAAAGATCTTTATATGGTGTTTTTTTATTCCATTTAAATTAATTGAGTCGTAAAACATTTTATAATATTTAATTATAATTCAAAAGTTAGCAAGAAAATATTTAATCAATTAGCTAATATGATAAAAATGATTGTGGAATGAGAGAGGATGGTGGTAGTGGCATGAAAGGTGCATTGATTAGTGGTACTAGTGATGATAGTGGAATAATTGATAGTAGAATTTTATTTTATTTTATTTTATTTTATTTACAGTATTTGAAAGATATTTTTGAATTAAGTTGTACGCTAATTAAAAATTATTTTTTTGGAAGTATAAAAACATATCATTTATATCATCATTATGCATTCCACAAAGTGGTAGTAGTTGGGAAATGGGAACACCATGAAAACAATTGCAATTGTAATGGCCACTGTAAAATAACATATATAATTGCTTTTACTATATTTAATATTAGAGCTTGGGAAGGTTTCTCAAATATAATCCTTCAAAACAATATTAGATATTAGATATAAGTTTGTTGAGAAACCTTGATGCAACTTTTGCAGAAAACAGGGCATCTATCGGACATAGATTCAAATCTTGTCGAGAGGAGAGCATTTCTGTTTCATGTTTGTCTTCCTCAAAAGCCCATTATGCCTTTGTTGAGGAACATACTGTGACAGTAGGACAACCATTACAGTTTAGACTTTGTTGAGGACCAAAACCCTATTGCACGACCGAAATGGAAAGAAGCAACGCCGGAAGCATCACGATCATCGTTAATACCACTTGCTTTGAGATGGATAGGCTGCCATCTTAGCCTTGTCTATCATTTTCACCTCTGCTGAATGCAGTGCCAGCTCAAGACATAGGCCAATAAGGCCTATGCCTAGGGCCCCCATAGAAAAAGGGACCTCAATTAAAATTTTATCCTAAACCTATACTCGTAA